>NW_021025945.1:545702-675688 GCF_004153795.1 Camellia sinensis | reverse complement strand
TTCCTTCATATGTAGTGAATTTCGGCTGAAGGAAGCCTGATGGTAGGGGCGCGTTTTCGATCGCTGGAACAAATGGTGAAGTCTGTAGTCTTGCCAATGCTTTGTCCGTTGGTTCGTAGGCTGGGCGCGGTATTGGCATTCCATCCTCGACGCTTCCATGCGTCCGAGGAGCCAACCGCTGTAAGGCAGAAACTCTGTGCGGATCCCGCGCCCTGGCATCCTCCTTGCATCGTGCTTTCTCTTCGAGCACGGTTCGTAAGTCGGATGATCTGGGTAATTCTGTCTGTCTAGATCTAGTTTGATGCGAATGAGAGGGCCAGTATGTGCTTCCTTCAGTGTATGATCTTTCCGACTTCGTCCTCTCAGACCTGGAGTGACGAGTTCTGGAAGACCATGATTGAGTATCGCCTGTCCTGAGGCTTCTACTCTCTCCTTGTGAGGGTGTAGTATTCCTACTACGATTTTTTGAGTGGCGATGGGGCGTCTTGTTTTTGCGTCCCTCTCCTGTCGCCACTTCTTTTTTCTTTATCTGGTGTTTCAAGGCCTCCATGTTCGCCGCCATCTTTCTGATCAATTCATCTTGCTCTTTCACGCGATCTTCTAGAGCTTGAGGGTCAATCCTCCGCCTTTGCCTGTCAGGACTTTGCGAGCGAGAGTGACGGGGGCTGTTAGTTCGCCTCCCCCTTGTATCCCTCCTGGTGTTATGTCGTTGGGGCTCCAAGTCCGCCATGGGAGGGACAGAGGGTAATCCTTCACGCCTTGCGCCCCTTTCTGGAGTTAGCCCGTCGACGGCGGACTGCGGCAATTCTTCAATGTGTGCCATTGATCGTAAAGGGGAGAAACTTTAATCAAGAGGTTTTGTTCTGTCTGTATTTCCCACAGACGGCGCCAATTGTACAGGGAAGAAATAATTCTCCTCGTATAATCCTGTTGACTAAGTCCACGTTTCTCCGTACGACGTCGCTTTGTCACTTGAAAACACAAACGTGAGCTATCCGGCGGGTGTGTGCCGGAAACCTCTCCGATGCCTAAGTCAGAAAACTTGACAAATAGACAAAGCTCAATGTATTCAGGAAGCAAAATTGTATGTTGTGTTATGTTACCTCCTCCAAGGTGATGCTTGTGAGCTTTTATAGGTTTCGAGTGGCCCAATCCTAGTAGGACTTTTATTCCTCCATGCAGAGTCCTCCTAGGATTCATACTTCTAAAGGATAATGCTTATCCTTTTACACCCCCCCACTGCTTAAACCAAGTGGGATGGTTTTTACCGCGGCCGAACTACCAATTGACCGAAGTAAACTGGCTAAGCTGAGTCACAAGGTAGGCCGAACTATCCTTAGTTCGGCCCTTCCTTTTACTTCTCATCTCGGTTCTTCTTTGTATGAATCATGATATGTTGGGACCAAGCTACCGAGTAGCAAGGTCTTGACCGATCTATCCAGAATACGTCATGACCGGACTAACTCGGAGACCGGACTAACTCCAAGTCGTCCAAATCGAAGTAGCTTCACAATTCTTGAGCCGAAGTAACTTCATCTTTTTTTGCCGAAGTAACTTTATTTCTCTTGGGCCGGAGTAACTTCTCGGCCCATTTTACCCAGCCCGTCGTACTTTGGGCCATAAAGTCCATCTCATAGCTCGACCCAATTTTCACCAAAAATTACCCTCTCAGTTATGTTATTTTCTTTTTAAGTTACGATATTATTTTAATTATAACTCATGATATCTTTAGTTATATACCTCATGTTATATTTTGTTATGACATTTTTTTTAATTTTTTAATTATGAATAAAATGTATAAAATTATGTAATTTCCTTATTTAGTTGTGAGATGCATATACCGTAATATTTTTCCTATTTAAGGGGTTTATTGCCCTCGTTTGGCATATTAGTTTTAGGAAAAAAAAGGCTAAAATAATTACAAAAATATAAAATAAGTAAAAAAGTTAAGAAAATAAAATATTACATTCAAATTATAATCATTTTATTTTTTAAAAAAACCTAAACTTTTTAGCGCATATTAAAATAATTAAAAAAAAAATCCAAAAAGCTAGCCCTAAAATATATAATGACTTCTTTTAACAATTAGCAAATGCGGATCCGGGTTTGGATAAGAAAAATAAAATCGGAGCGGTCTGCGGATTCGCTGACAAAATCGAATCCCAGAAAACTGTTATGATTGCCTTTACCTTGCAAGCACTGTACAAACTCTCTCTATCTCTCTCTATCTCTCTCTCATTCATGTAAATCTTCGACTCTCTGTCTCTCTAAACCCAGGGAAACATCAAAACGATGAAGAACAACAACAATTCGGCGGACAAGGGTCGGACATTGCCGGTGGACCCGAACCTCCCGAGATGGATTTGCCAGAACTGTCGCCACAACCTCTGCATCGTCGGCGTCGATTCTTACGCCGACAAGTTCTTGAACGATTCATCCTCTCGTTCAGGTCTCTCTCTCTCTCTCTATATATATATATTTACGATTCAATTGGTTAATTTATGGTAACAATTTTGACATCTTATCTGAACCTTTTGAATTACCTAATCGAATTCGTTTATTGTTGGCACGAATTCATCTAACAGAGTGTGCATGTGTTGCAAATTCAGATGCTGCAATTTATTTTAATGTAACCCTACTTGGGTTTACACATGAGCTAAATTAATTTAATGTTTATGGAACTTATAGTTATAACTGTATCAGATCATTTGATATCTTACACTAGTTGCTTGCTTGCACATATATATATATATATATACTAGCAGCGGTGCAAATGCAATGGGTTTGCAATTTGTGTTTAAATTTTTGGATGGTTTGTTCATTGAGGGGCGATTTGATGACAATTTTAGACAGTTTAATGAATGAGAAAACCGTTAAGCAGTTATTAGATATGAGAGTTAAAGGGCATTATTTGAAGAAAAAAAGTTAAAGCCTTCACACTCAGTGGTCGCTTGGGAATTGATTATTTCAGTAGCTTTTTAGTTTTTTACGAAAAGACGTGTAGAAAGAAGAGAGTGATTTGGCAAGTATTTTTTGGCTAAAAACATATGTTGCCAAATTTTTAGACAGTTTAATGGATGAGAAAACTGTTAAGCAGTTATTAGATATGATAAAGGGCATTATTTAGAAAAAATAAAGAAGAAAAAAAAAGCCTTCACAATAAGAGCTCATTTGGAAATTGATTATTTTAGCGATTTTTTGACTTTTATGAAAAGACGTGTAAAAAAACAGAGTGATTTGACAAGCTTTTTGGCTGAAAATGCGTGCTGCCAAACAGCCCCTAAGGCTGTACACTTCACATGATAAATATATATGTAGAATATATAAAGATAGATAATGGTATAGTAGTTTGTTTTAATTTTCTAGGACTAGCATGGACATTGATTTTATATGGAGAAATTTGTGTTATAGCACGATTTCAAGAGTTTTTTATTTTTTATTTTTTATTTCTCTTTCAGTTACTTGCAGACAGATTTGAGTTTATGCACGAGCTGGGTTTCTGTTTATAAATTGATTGCTTCACTGCATTTGTGTAGAGCATGCTTTTGTATGTCAAGTTCTAATTTGGCCCATTGTTAAGATGTGATCATGACGTTAGGGTTCAACTTCAATTGCAATTTGGGATAAACCGTGCAGGTATGCAGGGTTCTTCAATCCATGGTGCTGCAGGCAGTGTGTTGGGGTCAACACGTATGGACCATTCATTTGTTGTATTGCCGAAGCAAAGAAATCAAGTGTCGGGAGTACCTCCTCGTCCTCGTGGTGGAGGGGTGCAGCCTGATACAAGCCAGTCTGGGAAGGCAATGGAAGAATCTTTCGTGGTGTTGCCCCCGCCGGCTGCTTCCGTGTACAAGAGTGACTCCACATCTGATGGAGGTGGGGCCCATTTGCCGTCACCTGATGGTGGCACAGGTGCTCCTATGCAGCCAAACAATTCTGGGTTTCACTCAACCATAACTGTTCTTACGCGTGCGTTTGATATTGCCACAACCCAGACACAGGTAAACCCAAGTAGTATTATGTTCTTGATGACAAAGGAACTTGGTTCTAAATAACAATCAGTGTGTTTGGTTTGAGTTTTTTGAATTAAGTTTTTTGAAAATTAAATTTTTTATTTTTAGTGTTTTTTTTTTTGTTTTTAGTGAATATTTTTAAAATTTTAAGCATTTTTTTATATGCATCTTACTTAGATGTGTCTAAAAAGTAAAATATTTGTGAAAAATATTTTAAAAAATTAATAAATATACAAAAATGCAAAAAATGTACTAAATTTTTGTTTTTTGTTTTGTTTTGTTTTGATATTTAGTGAATTTTTTAAAGGTTTTTTTCACAAAAATTATACTTTTTAAGTGTATTTATGTTGGGTGTGTCTTAAAATTTAAAAAATTGTTTAAAATATTTAAAAATTTCAGTAAAAACAAAAAAATACGGAAAATAAAAAAGTAGAATTTTCTGAAAAGTGTTTTTAGAAAACTCAAACCAATTGGTTTGAAAATTTGGTTCATTCAGAATTTGATATGGAAAAATTGGTATTTATTTGTTTTAATTTGTTTAGGTTGAGCAACCTTTATGCCTAGAGTGCATGAGGGTGTTATCTGATAAACTTGATAAGGAGGTTGAGGATGTGCACAGAGACATCAAAGCATATGAAGCCTGCCTCCAGCGCTTGGATGGGGAATCACGGAATGTGCTTAGTGAGGCTGATTTTCTTAAGGAGAAACTAAAGGTGCATTAATTTATTTAATAACATGCTCCTGTGTATAAATCACTTTGTGGGTTTTTTTATTCATTAAATAATTGAGTAAAATATATAAACAAATGATTTTGTGGCTTCTAACTCTGTTAGACATATAAACAAATGATTTTGTGGCTTTAATTTATTTGATAACAGATGATTTCTCACAAAATTTGTTAGATGCATGCACAAACAACTTTTTTTTTGGAGTATCAAGTTTAGCGATTGCATGACTATGGGGGCAATCTTTTTGGATCACTACTAATACGAGGGAAGAATATTCATATATTCATATTACTGTCACTGTGATGTTCTGGTGATAAAGATTCCAAGTTTTAAGTAATCATTTTTTCATTCTGTTATTTTAAGTGTTAATTAACTCTCTTTTATCTCTTTTTTTCATGTCCCTTTCCTCCCTTTTATTCGAGGTCTAGAACAGAAGGAAATCTTATTCAAAAATGCGGAAAACATGTTAAAAATAAATATGTACAGAAGCATTAAAGGAAAACTGTTGTTGGCTAATTATTTGTATGGTGGCTACTCAACTTTAGATAGAAGTGAACAATTTTTTCAAGGCAACTGATAGGCCTTTATAAATATATTAATCAACTTTCATATCATTAAAGAAATTGAGGTGAAGGTGGCTTAGATGCACATGTATGTGCTATTCTTTCACAATCTTACAAGGTGAGAAATCCTTCATGGCATATTTTTAACAGATCAGACATGCAATTAATGTATTTTCTTCTTACCAGTTAGTATTTTATGGAAAATATTTTTATTTTGGGGTTCACAATGTTCATATTTAAGATTGAAGAAGAAGAACGAAAACTCGAAGCAGCTATTGAAGAAACAGAAAAGCAGTGTGCTCAAGTGACTGCCGAACTGAAGGAATTGGAGTTAAAATCTAGCCGCTTTAACGAGTTAGAGGAGCGGTGAGTTTCTTGAAATGAAATTGCTCAGTAAAGTGACGTCACTATTTGAATGGCTTTCGATGAAATATTAAATTATTAGACTGATTATTAAGGATATGATTTTGTTTGTAAAGTTTGTTTATTTAGAACATGCTATTTATATTTTATATCATTTATACTTGTCCATCAAAATATTTACTTGCTAATTCTTCCTTTGTTTTCAAACTTATGTGTATCAGGTATTGGCATGAGTTCAATAATTTTCAGTTTCAGTTAATTTCACATCAGGTGTGCTACTGTTAACCTTCGTCTTTAGGATTTCGTTTCCTCCAGTTATTACATGAGTTTACATTATTCTGGAGTTTGGAGTTGTCAACCGGTGATAATTTATGCTTGTTGAGTGCCATTGAAGTTACTTAAATTGCTCTTATGCACATCTCGTGGTGTGGCAACTACAGTGTTGTAGTGAACCTGTTAATGTTGAAGGGAACTGTGATTTTCTTTTCTTCTTCTTATTTATTTATTTATTTATTTTTGGATACTCCTGAAATGTGGATATATATATTAATGTTTCCATAAAATTGTCGATTGAGCAGAATCTTTTTCTTTTTTATGTTGTGCATGAAGTACATATTACTGCCACCCACATTTTACCTTGATGTGGTAGTCCTAGCCAGATCTCTCATTCTCATCCATCCACTATTCTGACTGTCTTCATTGGAGTTCTGTATTTTTTCCTTGATTGCTCTGTTTTTTATTTGCACTTCATTGGAGTTTTGTATTTTTTCCTTGATTGCTCTGTTTTTATTTGCAAATGTTTTGCTGTGTTGTCAAAACATGTCTTTGAAATGTTAACTTGGTTTTGGTCAACAGGAAGAGAGAGATGCAATTTTGGCCAAAATTGAAGTTTCACAAGCACATTTAGAGTCATTGAAGCGAACTAATGTGCTCAATGATGCCTTCCCTATCTGGTATGATGGAGAATTTGGAACCATTAACAACTTCCGATTGGGAAGACTTCCTAAAATTCCGGTAAGAAAACTGCGGGAACATACTCAGATATTGTCTTTGGATGGGTCAACTTAATGTCTATGCTAGTATCATCTGCACAAAATAAACAAAAGTGTTAGGCCGTCAGGAAGTGTATGTTGGGTCACAGTAGTTAGTCTGATCTTTTTGTTTTGTAGCTTTAACCCGTGAGATACTCTCGATTTAAAAATAAATTTGAGAGCTGTCTAGTTCTCTGTGCCATGAGCTTATGCAAGAAACATACATCGCGTCTCATTTGGTACACCATTATTGGAGCAGTTGATTTGCTGATTCGATGGCGAGATACCCTACACAAATGTTGTGTTTCACTATATAAAATCAAGTTCCTAGTCTGTTAATTTTGGGTTGATATTGCGAGCCCTTATTGGGTGATATTTTACCAACATATAGTTCTGTGAATTTATTTTTGGGTGAATTATACTAACAGTCTCTATAATTTGAGGTTCGTGCCACTTTGGTCCCTGAATTTTTAATTGTGATACATTTGATCATGAATTTTGAAACTTGTTCCAAATAAGGACAATTGAAGATACCATTGCTCAATTTCAAGGGCAAATGCGTCAATTTCAAAATACAAACTAATTTGACAAAGATAAATATCAAAAAATATTTTTGAATCGTTAAAAATAATTTCTACCCACCAAAGATAAAATTATGTAAAATTGATAAATTTTTTAGACATTTATTTATTTTAGCAAAGTAATTTTTATGATGTGTTTGTATGATAATCATGTAATGGGTGATTGTTAAGCTTTTAATGTGTAATCGATATATTTAATATATGAAATGTTTTTAGTTTTGGATTTTTTGATTTAATAGATTGGTTTAATAATAATATCAAAGTTGTCGCCATATTTGACTTTCGGAAAAATAGAAACTAATTTAATGAAAATAAAAACAATCACCTATTACATGATTATCATCCAAATACATAATAAAAATGATTTTGGTAAAATAAATAAATAAATAAATGTCTAAAAAAATTATTAATTTTACATAATTTTATTTTTAGTAGGTAGAAATAATTTTTGAAATTCAAAAATATTTTTTTGACATTTATTTTTGTCAAATTAGTTTGTATTTTATCAAATTGAAGATTTTGCCCTTGAAATTGAACAATTTCAGTTTTCCTTATTTGAAATAAGATTTAAAATTCAAGGTCACATGTGTCACAATTGAAAAGTTAAGGACCAAAGTGACACAAGACCCAAACTATAAGGACCGTTAGTATAATTCACCTTTATTTTTCAAACATATTGATGTTCCTCAAGTCTTGACATGGTAGGGAGGATTGTTTCTTATACTACTTAGTCAATTCGTAATCTTGGAATGCATTTTTGATACCTCTCTTTATCTTGTGGCAATATATTGATTATGTTTGGGAAATGGTTAGGTTGAGTGGGATGAGATAAATGCTGCTTGGGGCCAAGCTTGTCTTCTTCTTCACACAATGGCTCAATATTTTCGACCAAAATTCCCGTATCCTTTTTATTGGAACTGAGCATCTTTGTTACGTAATTACATTTCTCTTGTTGAAATGAACCTTCTGTAAGTAGTTCCATCAGCCAACTGAATGGAATACTATATGTATCTGCTCAATTTTGTTGCAAGCTATGTGTACTTGTATGTTGAGTAACATAGGCCTAGATGCATGAGTATGCCACCATTGACCTAGATATTTAGTGGCAGAGCATGTGTAATGTGTATGATGTGTTTATTATTGTTATATTTTGTACTTCTCTCGTTAGATTGCTAGAATTAGGTTTAGTTTAGTAGTTATCTAAATAGAGTGAGACCTTAACTTGGGCTTGATCACTGCTGAATTCTGTTGACAGGAAGGTTTTTGTGTTACACATTTGTGGCCTTGTCGAGTCATCTTGTTTATAGAAATTTACATGGAATCTGCTTCTCACCACTGAGAAACTGTGGAAACTTCAACTCAATAACAATTAGGCAGATAAACCTTTCACCTTTCTTCTTGTTTTACAACTGAAAAGGGTTTTGATATAGAAAATTTCTTTCAAGGTAATGTTGAAAGTTTTGTTTTTGCTCTCATAGGTTGATGTTTTGGGAAAATTTTATTCTGAAGAAAATGGTACTCATGAAATGCTTACTGATGTGAAGCCAAAGTTAGCCACATCATTCTAACAAAAGTCATCTGTATTCATTGGCACGTGTTGTATACTTAATTTATTGGTATTCAGATATAGGATAAAAATCCTTCCCATGGGGAGCTATCCTCGGATAATGGACAGCAGCAACAATACATATGAACTGTAAGTACAGATTACTGATTCTTCATTGGCCTATTTGAATTGATTCAGAATTTCAAAGTAGATGCAGCTTAGATTTGAATAAAGTACTAGTACCTAGCAGTACATGGCGCATATGAAGGGTTGTTTTGATCCACTGTTTGATGGACTCGCTAAGAATTTGCTCAAGTGGCCTGCCTAGATAATTGTAATTTGTATCGCAACTTCATAAAGCCTATAGGCCCAACACTGAGGCATGGATTGTGCTTCACTATTTACCCCTATCTGGGGCCAAATTTTTTAATTAAATGATTTGTCATTACTCCTGTAATTATTATATATCATGCACTATTACAAATTATAACTATGCCATACCCGTAACATATCCATACTGACATTCATACTTGCACCCGTGCTTCCTAGTTGGAAACTAACCATTCAAGCATACTTTTTATGTATGTTTGGCACCAGAATTTGATATTTGGCCAATTTATCCTCTTCACTTCTCTTGATTTTTCTTTTCCCTATAGAATTTTTATGTAAAATATGCACTACTACAAATTATAAAAATATATATTTTTTTATGGGTGTACTCTGGTCGTGCCCGTATCCTTTTTGTTTTTTAGGTTTCACCTTATTTGCATACTGTAACGTATCCATACCCGCATCCGTACCCACACCCGTGCTTCCTAGTTGGAAACTAACCATTCAATCATTTTATGTATGTTTCACACCCAAATTTGATATTTGGTCAATTTATCCTCTTCACTTCTCTTATCTTTGTTTTCCCCTATTGAATTTTCAACCTGATACAAGTTTTCTCAGGTTTGGTCCGGTGAACTTGTTTTGGAGCACTCGCTATGACAAAGCCATGACATTGTTCTTGACTTGTCTTAAGGAGTTTGCAGAGTTTGCAAATTCCAAGGATAAAGAAAACAACATACCAGCCGAGAAATGTTTCAAACTGCCTTACAAGTAAGTCATTCTGGGTACTTGAAAATGCAATTTAGAGCTTTGCATGTATATTTGGCTAAATTTGTGAATCAGTTCCTGTATCTTTCGCATGCTTAATGGAAGAATCACACATGCATTTGTGGACTTGTAGGAAAAGTCAGAACTCTAAATATATATATATTTTTCTCACTCTATTTTTTGCAGGATTGAGAATGATAGAGTGGAAAACTACTCTATAACGCAGAGCTTCAACAAGCAGGAGAATTGGACTAAAGCTCTTAAGTACACACTCTGCAATCTGAAATGGGCTCTATACTGGTTTGTTGGGAACTCAAATTTCCAGCCTCTTTCGACAACGGTTTCTTCACATGACGTTCCTGCTGCAGGATCTTTGTACTCGCAACGCACTGGTGACTCCAAGTCTGAATCTCGAAACTTGTCAAACCAATAGTACAAAATTACCTCCTAAGCAACTTACCATTTGTAAGTAAATCTACTGATACAATGAATCTGGTTCAATTCATAGCCAATCATTTCTAGATGTGTGTCATGTTACTTGTGGGTTAGGTTCTTAGTACCACACCACAGTTAGCTTTGTATGAAAGTACAAAATTAAGTTCTGTGTAAACATTTATTCCAGTATTAATATAATGGCCTACACTGTATATTTAAAGCACTTTTCAGACCTTCATCAACATGTTTTGTGTTTTATTATATACTTGCCTTGGCTGCATAAATGTTGCATGCTTGATGATCAGGAAAAGTTACCATTCCCTCTTGCTTGAATTTTATCGTGCCTGTGTCTTTGGCAGGATTTGTAGTTTTGAAATGATACTTTCCTAGGTTGGAGGTGTGCTTTGGCAATTGAATAGAAAATAGGAAGATGATGATTCATTGGATTAAAGATAGTCTTTTTGGCAGAAATGTTTTGCTCTTTAGCAACTATGTTCCCCATTTTATTTATTTATTTATATTTAACGTAAACCATGAGGCTCTGTTAACTGGAATGAGCCTTGACCTTGGTAATACCATGCCAGGGGCCAAAACTAGGATGCCAAAGACAAAGACCTTTGTCGTGGTGCAACCCTTAATTGGTTGGAGGTCCGTTATCCACTTTGGAAACCTAGGTTGAATCCCTTGAATCCATTGTGTGGACCAAAGGCTTCTTGGTCCATAGGCTTTGTATTAAAATTATTCACAGTTTCATTAATAACATTATGAGTGTTTACTCTCCCTTCCCTTACACCGTTCTACACCACCGTCATAGTTTGCCCCTTTTAAACTGCATTTAAAAAGGGCTCATTAGTTCCGATGGTGTTTAGTTTGTCTCATTAAATTTGAAAACATTTTTTTGCTTGAATCAGCCCATTTTTTGCTTACCAAAGAAAAAAGACAACCCAGTGCATTGAGCATATTTGCATTTCGGCCCATATTTGTGCCATGTTTTGATGTCATGCTCTAAAAGTCCATCATTAAGAACTCACGTTTCACGCATTCATGCCATGCACAATTCTTTGCATACATCATAAAGCTAATGAAGGTCAAGAAGCAACGTGCAAGTAACTTAAAATAATTCCATAAAGACGCATAGGAATAGGATTGTGCAACTACAATTCCATGTGCAACTTAAATCATAATAGTTGCATGGTATTGAACAAATCTCTCTCTCTCTCTCCATATATATATATACATACAACCTCTCCATCACAACCATCAACTACAATTTTCACAACAGATAAACTCACTAAATTGTTCCGGAAATCTTTCCTCTCTGGTGCAAACATGCATCGCCTGCTCATGTTTCTGGCGATTTTGTTACCAGCCATGTCAGGGCCGGCCACGAGTACCACTGTGCCTACACAATGCCATTTATGCGCTAGAGTTGCTGCTGAGCTGTCACCATGCCTTCCATACATAATAGGAATCAGCAACCACTCCGTCTCAGACACAGGGAAAGGGCCAAAAATGGCTTGTTGTGCAGGTGTTAAGGACATAGCTAGGTTGGCCAAAGAAGGAAACGACAGGAAATCTATCTGCAGATGCATACAGATAGCAATGCTTTTAGTTGGATTTGTTGATCCCAAACGCATCACTGAGCTTCCTAAAATATGTGGGGTCTGCGTTAATATACCACCAATCGACAAAAACTTTGACTGTGACAAGTATATATTTCTCTCTCTCATGCATAAACACATGCACACGATTAATGCATTCTTGCCAGGAACAAAGAACATAGACTAGTTTGGGTGCAGTTGGATCTAATGATCCCTCTTATTCCCAAAAAATGTGGGGTGCCCAATAATGATGGTTCCTAACAACTCTTGCTCTCTCTCATGCACAAACACGTGCACATGATCAATTCATGCTCGTTAGAAACACAGAAACAAGTCACAGAATCGGACAAAACATTGTTTTGTAACCTATTTCTATGTGCAAGCATTGGGTGCTTATGATCCCTCTAGCATCCATCTTATCCCCAATAAATGTTGGTGCTCATTAATATACTTCCAATAGACAACAAATTTGAGGTTTCAAGTAACTCTCACAAATACATGCACACAAAGAAAGCATGCTTGTTAGGAACATAGAAACAGGTCACAGAATTGGACACAAAACACAATTCTGTGACCGATTTTTATGTGCAAGCATTGGGTGCAGTTGGGTCTTGCTATACCTCTGGCATCCCTTTTGTCCCCCAAAAATATGGGGTGTGCTTTAATCTGATTCCAATCGAGCAAAAAATTAACTATTTCAAGTAATTCTCTCTCCTTCTCTCTCAATTATGCTCAAACACATGATGCACATGCTTTTTGGGAATACAGAAATAGGTCATAGGACCCGGTGCATGGTTTTGTGACTGATTTTTGCGTGCGTAGTTCAATTGCATGCACACACATGAAGAACACTAACCTAGTTCTCTCGTGCAGGATGTCTTTAGGAGATCTCAGTCCGTACTAGATTTTCACCATGAAGTCCAGAAAGATTACGAAACAACTTTCCAGTCATATATTACTTACACCTTCAAGAGGGATAACATAAATTCATACTTGCATTATTATTTATGCTTTTTAAGTTATTTGTCAACTGTAAACTCTAGCTCTCTTGCAATGTTTAAATTTTAGAAGATTTACAAAATAAATTAGAATGACATTGATGTACCTGAGTCAGGAAATAACATCAATTCATGCTTATATAAATACTTATATCTCTCTCTTTCTCTCTCTCAAAACACACAATAGACACCTACATTGACAACATCCTAAAGCATTACATTATAAAATGAGTTATATTGCAGTATTAATTGGCAATTATTGAAGTAAATAACAAACACGATCATTGCAAGTAATTCATGGATAGTAAACTCTCCAGCTTCTCATCAGTTTGTGGTTTGTTTAGTGCAGAATAATTTTTTTTTTATTAGTTTAATAATATGTCAGAATTGTTTATACAGTCATTGTTTACAATTTATGATATAAAAATAATTTAAATTTTTTTAAAAAGGTGATTATTTAAAAATTGAGTAAGAAATGCTTTTAATTTTTACTTTTTGATGATCATTTTTTAACTTGTAACAAGCTAAACCACCGAACAGAGCCTTTCCCTCTCTTGATAGGAGCATGCTATTCAACAATGAGAAGGAAATTAAAGGTTGTACCTGTGAATGGGAAGTTAATACATGGAAAGAGGAAATAATCCAATCCAATTATATATTTTTTTGGGCACATTCCTAATAGATCTTGGCTATCATAGATGTGCAGAATCGCGGTTCGAATCACACAATAAAACAGTAAAAATAATAAACACAACACATACAAAAATAAAAATACAAGATGTATGTGGTTCGGCAGGTGTACCTATGTCCATGTCGGTGAGAAAGAACAATTCTAGTATACTCAATATGCATTATAGAAAACTCTCAACCAACACAAGATGTATGTGGCTCGGTAGGGTACTTTACAGTACTTTTGAGCATATAGTAAACATAAAACATCTAACAACAATAGATTCGTATGCATAGTGTTTGGTCATTAATTCTCTAAAAATATTTCCCTACCTTTTTTGCAAAAAATAAAAAATAAATCATAACTACTTTTCTCTCTTATTAAAAATTGAAGAAGCAATAAGCGGCATAATCCCAAGTCACAAAAACCGAAGGAACATGCATCACACACGCAAAAATTGAAAAAATACCAATGATGTCCTAGTTTGCGACAAAGGAAAAAACTTGCTGAAAATATAAAATAAAAAATAAACATAACTTATAGCTACTTGCCTCGCATATTAAAAATGAAAGAAGCAATAACCCCAGGTCGGAAAAACAGAAGGAACACGTATCACACGTACAATATGCAAAACTCAAGTTGTGTGTAGGATTATTTTATTGGATATATTAGTAATTAAATTAATTTATATGGGTCATTTATTAATATCAAAGAATTAGTTATGAGATGGCATTATATTTTCTATTACTTAGATGGGTAATTTTGTAACTTTGAGAAATTAGGTTAATAAGCCCACCTATATATTATGGCTTTAAGTCTTGGGAAACAAACAAAACAGAGGTGGGGATTCATAGGCGGCTAGGGTTTGAGAAGGTAAAAGAAAAAAGAAAAGAAAAAGAGAAGAGAGGTTCACGTGAGGCTGCAATAGGGATTGGAGGCAACATGTTGGTTATTTTCGAACACCCATTGGTTAAAGTAAAATCTGTCTTTACTGTTAATTGTTAAGTTTATGTTGAGGAATTTAACAATCAATGCATTAAGGGAATTTGGTAGATCTTTAGGTGCCTACTTAGGTTTTGAGAATTGGGTGGAATGTGTAAGTGTACCTTTGGATGGGTAATAGAATCAATGGAGTTTTGTATTATGGGTAACGGTGTGTTTGGCTATAAAGTTGGGTTGAATGGTTTGATCACTTGGATATTAAAGCAATACATTAATCTAACATGATAGGGCTTTTGTGGGTGCATGTAACACGTAAAAATATTAATTTATTTGAGGTTTTATTTATTAGGTTTGTGTGGTTAAAGTGGTGGAGCTGAGTGTTTGGAGTTAGTGTTGGAATATTGTTTTTAAGTGTTTGATGTAAGTAACCCTCTATCACTGTTGGTATATTTTTATTCCTATTGAATCGTTTAAAATTATAAGTATTTATTCATAACCTTCATGTTCTCTTAAAATAAAATATGGATCAAGTATAAAACAGTATCGAAAATTATTATGAAAATTATTTGAATATTTTGTGGAACTATTATGAAAATTGTACTAAATATTTATTCTGAAAATATCGAAAATTTTATTTAAAAGTTGTGTATTGTTTGAATTTTGAACATCACTCTAGTCTGACTATGATTTGGCCCCTAGCCAATGGGGGTTATTTATTGGCACAGAAACTAGTTTCTTTTGGGGCTTTACCACCGGCCTATGTGTGGTTCTGGGCCTTGTCACGGGCTAATGAATCAAATCATTGAACCATCTGAATATCGAACCATCGATTTGAACAACGAATTACTTTGAATTATCTTGTTGGCTTTTCATTTAAAATGTATTGTACATTGTTTATTTTTAGCTATGAAACCATCTTACAAATAATTGTTCATTTATTGAACTGTAGAAAAAAATTATATTTATTGGTTATCGATTTATTTATTTATTTTGTATACTTGATCCAGCTAGCAGTGATGGTTGGTTATTTACTGGGCTATCTAGCTTACCCCTTTTTTTTTCAGATTCTGAAGAGTAGAGTTGCGCGAGATTATTTTTACATGTGGGAGTGCCGAGAGTAGGACTATGATTTAAGTACTTGGATTATTGTTTTGTTAATGGATTTTATTAGTGGACTTGGTGGATAATTTCATATGATAAGAATAATCAATTTTTATGGATTTTAGCATTATGACAATTAAGGATTTAATTGGAGTATTTTACATTGTTGGTTATGTGTTGGACTCTTAGCCTTGTATGCTCACTTAAATGAGTGTGCGTCGTTGTCACGGAGCTTGGAGCGTGACACAATATCTGAGAAAATACTACAAATTTAAAATGATGTCCTAGTTTGTGACTAAGGAAAATACTTAACATTACTTTGAATAAAACAAAATCTATTAATACTAAGACAAATAAATAAATAACTCAAACACCACATACACAGAATTTAAATATGTTGATCAAATTCATTCTAGGTGTGACCCAAACCATTCCAAGTATAAATCAACATCATAAATTTAAATTTTAGACAGATTATGTATATATTTTTCTGAGTACGTAGCATTTTCCACCAGTTATATATGTGTCATGAATTCTATTTGTGTAAATTGTAATTATTAGAAGTTCTTCTCATCTTCTTGATGACTAAGAAATTAACTATACTGATGTCTAGTTGGCCTCAAGTAATCTCTCATGGATGTGTATTGAACTTTTAAAGGCAACTATTAGTGAAGAACAATCTTTTTATTGGATAAAAATGATAATCCAATTAAGCTGATTTGTTTAATCGACTGGTTATTTTTTTTAGTTTCATTGGCTTCAAAATATAGTTTAGGTAGTGTTTGGGTTTTTAAGACAGGATTGAACTAAGGTTTTAAAAAGTTTTATTGAGACTGCATCGAGGTTCGCCTCGAGTTGAGGCTAAGACAAAACACATCAAGATTTTGATTTTTAGGTGACACTCTTCAAAGGCTTGCACATTGTGCATATGGAGAACTCATCTTGAACTATTGTTAAACTTAGGGATGGTTTGGAATGTTTTAAATAAGTGTATTTTTTGATTTTTTTATAAAAAAAATGTGTCAAAAATTAAAGAAAGTGGATAGAAAAATAAAGAAGAAATATTGATAAATGTTGATTGATATAATCCAAATAAGTGCATGTATATAAAAAAATATATATTTTTTAGTGCATGCCAAACACCTAGTCTAAAACATGGTTTAAATATAACTAATTTCAAAAAAATACAAAACTCAAAATCAAGTGAGAACCTTGATAATTGAAACTTAGAACGTCAATTTCAACTTTGATGAGAGTAAACTTTTTTCATTGCAATGAAATCTCTGACGACTTTAGCAGAAATGTATTTATACTTTTATATTTAAATTTTAATATTTTGTAATAATTTAAAATATTTTATTCATTTAATAAAAATTGCAATGAAATGTCCGACGACTTAAGCTGAAAAGTATTTACACCTTTATATTTAAATTTTAATATTTTGTAATAATTTAAAATATTTTATTCATTTAATAAAAATTGCAATGAAATGTCCGACAACTTAAGCAGAAACGTATTTACACCTTTATATTTAAATTTTAATATTTTGCAATAATTTTAAATATTTTATTCATTTAATAAAAATCAAAAATCAAAATGCTTATGCCTGCTTTTAGTGCAAGTGTTCCACGTCCACCTGCTTTTCTAAGTAAGCACATAAAGTGCATGATGGTGTATTCTTTTCCTGAACAAAAAGATTTCCATTTTAGATTGATGAAAAACAAAAATTACCTTCTCCATTTCACTCACTTTCTTCTTCCCTCGACAATTTCCTCCATAAATCAAGATACAAACATAGATCATATTTGGATATAATTTGTAGAGAAAAAAATAAAATGAATGAAAAAGGAGAAATGCAAGACCCCCTATATACCCCTTCTTTCACAAGTAAATAATGGGTACAACAATGATACATTTCCACTTGGTATACCTAACAGAACAAAAACAACAACAGGAACAAATGGTTTGAGTGAGATACCATTGTCTGCTACTAACTCAGCTATATAATTCTATCAGAAATGATACAGACTCGATTTTTTTTGACCTCCACAGACACATGTCAGCCAGAGATTGGAGGAAAAAAAAACATAAAAAGTTGGCCAATTACAATGCATTGAAGGTGGTGGGGGTTCCCCAAAAAGGAAGTCCCAGCCTTTTTCGATAGTTTTATTACTGCAAAGTAAACCATTTTATTAATTAATAATACCATCACATAATATTATTGTTATACTCAATATTTACTCCACCTTCACAAGCATTAAATGTGACATAAAATCTAAAATCCTACAAAGAGCATAAATGACATGACTATTGTGGTCTTTTAGCTATTCTCGTGCTTGTTTTAAAGTCATCCATGTCCTAACCTTCATGCAAAATTGTTTTGGACAAAGCACTTGTGTTGTGTGGCTTAAAACTTCAAGCTCAGTTCATTTGAACATTCTCTAGCAGTAAACAATCCAAAAATCCCATGAGCACAATTCCTATAGCAGAACCTTTGATATCATTTTAGTGCAGCTCAACGAATTTTCGACACTACTGAAACATATTTGGCATATTTATCACTCTAAAATCAAGGGCTCATATCAGATCCTGTGTTCCTTAGACAACTTGACACACGATCAGCTTCTGCAAGAGAAGTCTTGGGAGATAATTCCACATGCAAATTAAATCATGATGGTTGCATGGTAACGACAAGAGAATTTGAACTAAACAAACTCTCTCTCTCTCTCTCTCTATATATATATATGCAACCTCTTTTACAAGTATCAACTACAATCATCGCAACTAATAAACTCATTAAATTGTTATGAATATCTCTGTTCTCAAGTGCAAACATGCATCATCTGGTTGTGCTTTCGGTCATTCTATTACTAGTTGTCTCATGTCCGCTATGAGTACAACTACGAATACGACTGCACCTTTGTGCCGAAAAGTTGTTAAACTGGTCCCATGCCTTTCATTCATTAAATGGAAGCCTTTTAGTCTCAGATCTGGAGGCAGGACCATCAAAGGCTTGTTGTTCAGGTGTTAAGGCCATAAATAACTTGGCAAAAACAAAACCAGATAGGATTTCTATTTGCAATTGCATAAAGAAAGCATTGTGTGCAGTTGGACTTGGACCTTACGATCCCTCTCGCGTGGTGGGGTGCCCAATCTGCCTCCAATTAATAGACCAAAAATATGACTATTCCAAATAATTTCTCTCTATCTCTCTCTCAATCATCCACAAACACATGCAAACAGTCAATACACACATGCTTACAAGGAACACAAAAGCATGTCATAGAATCGGACATAGAACACAGTTCTATGACTTGTTTCTGTGTGCAAAGTATTGGGTGTGGGGTGCCCATTAGTCTGCCTTTGATAGACCAAAAATTTGACTTTTTAAAAGTAAATCTGTATCTAACAATGTATGTATCTATCTATCTTTGTCGGTCATGCACAAACACATGCACACAATCAATGTATGCCTGTTAGAAACGTAGAAAAAGGTCACAAAAATGAAGTCGAAACGCATTCTTAAGATTGATTTCTATGTCCAAGCATTGGAAGCAATTGGATTTTATGATCCCTTTCACATCCATCTTATTCCCAAAAAATATGGGGTGCAAATTAATTTGCCTCCAATAAACTAAAATAGAAAATGTGTACAAACTCGCTTTTTAGACTTAATGATGTGATCAAAATTTTGACAATTAATTCCAAGCAGCTCTCCCTCTCTCATGCACAAACATGTGCATAAAATCAATGCATGCTTGTTTGGAATGAAGAAAAAGGTCACTGAATTGGAGACAACATGGTTTTGTGACCGGTTTATGTGTGCAAGTATTGGGTGCACTAGGAACTTACAAACCCTCTCGCATCTCTCTTATTCCCGAAGAATGTGGGGTGCCCATTAATCTGTCTCTAAAAGACCAAAAATTTTATGGTTCTAAGTAATTGTCTCTCTCTTGATCATGCACGTGCACATGATTAATACATGCTTACTCAGAAATTGATCACAAAACCGAACACAAAACATGATTTCGTGACTGGTTTCTGTGCGTAGTTCAACAACATGTACTCACACGAAGAACACTAATCTGGCTTTGTCATGCAGGATTCCTTAATGGAGATCTCTTTCGTATTGCAGTTGTATTATGACTCATCTTTTAAGTTATTAATGCTTTTCACTTATTAATGGACTGTAAACTCTAGCTCTCCCTTGCAATGTCTAGATTTTAGAAGATTTACAAAATAAAATAAAATGACATTGATGTACCTGAGCAAGGCAATAACATCATCAATTCATGCTCATATGAAATTTATCTATGACAGCTCTTTCTTTCTCTCTAAACACACACTAGACATCTATAGTGACAACGTCCTAAAGAATTACATTATATATGAGTTATATTGCAATACTAATTACCAATTAATTGAAATAAATAACAAACACTATTCAAAGCGGGGACGGAACCAAGATTTCTTTTTCCCGGGGGGGGGGGGGGAAAATTATAATTTTTTTTATTTAAATTTTGTATCAATTGATATAAACAATTCTATTTCAATTAAAGAATGAAAAATAAATTAATATTTAATACTAAATTAATACGTAAAAAATAAAATAAGTTTCTATTTGAACAAAAGAATACAATTTGTTAAAAAATAATCATCCATTTTGTTACAACACGTAATTTTAACAATTTTCTTCATAAATATAGTAGTAACTGAAAGAGTAAACACAAATGCAATACTTTGCAAATAAGTGGATAGATTGTTTCATTTTTTAGTCCTTATTGACGCAAAATTTTTGTAATCTCTTTAGTTCTCAATTGTATTTTCTTATGATCTGTGAAGTTTTGAAGATAAAACTTGTCAGCAATCAACTCCCTTTCAGTTTAAATTTTTTATTTAGTCTTTTTTTTATTCTAATAAAATTTGCTCAACATTTTTCGTATAACAATAATATTCATTGTCATAATAGGCATTGGCATGGAAAGAATGACTCAAATTTATTTGTGAGATGTCAAGCCATTGAAAAATTTGTCATTTAAATGAGAATAGTAATCTTCCTTTTGGTTATTCCAAATCATAATGCCCAATATGCACTTGTTTGAGAATTTCTCTTTTCATATGTGTAATGTGAATTATCTAATTTTTCACATAATAATTTACACATGCATCCACATAGTGTGGAATAACATTTCTCTTCTTATATCCTTATGTTTGGTTCATAGATTTTGAAATAAATTTGGAAAGAGAAATTAAAAAAAAAAGAAGATAAAATATAATTATATTTCACTTACATTGTACACATATTTTCTCCTTTTATTTTCAAATTTATAAACTAAATACAACCTAAAAATATGCTCGGTAAAAATTGTATTATGAATCTTGTAAGAAACAAATAAATAAAAATTTCAAATACATAATTGTTTCTTGCTAATAGAATGACATGGGCAATCAAAAAGGGATGGGACCATATCCATTCAAAACAAAGTGGCCACATTTAATAAAAATTGTATATAACTTTCAAACAACTAACTACAGCAGTGGCACTCTCCAGTGGCACTCTCCAGACAGGCGGAGGGGGGGGGCGGCCCCTCATGGTCTCCCCGCAGGTCCGTCCTTGATTGCAACTAATTCATGGATAGTAACCTCTCATACTTCTCATCACTTTGGGTTGTTTGGTGTAGAACGTTTCTAATATTGGAAATAGGGTGTGCACAATACGATGCAGTTCGGGTTGAGACTAAAATCACAAATCGAATGGCGGATTGGTGGATTAGTAGATTGACAAATTACGGTTTGGACGGGTTTTGGAGGATTGGCGGATTGAAGAATATTCTAATTAATTATGATACATTTGCATAATATATGACACTAATTTGTATAATATTTTTTAGATATATAACACAAAGTAATTTTACATAATATGTTTCATATATATAATTACTAATTTGTAATAAATTCCATACCTTAAATCTCTCTCACACTCATTTTTACATTGATATTTCATTGGAGGTTAGAAAATATATATGTATTAACTATAGCAGAGCGGAGTGGTTCGATTGATGGATTATAAATTTTAAAATTTAAACCGTGGTTAACGGTTAGAGCAGTGCGATTTTAGCGGATTGGATAGTATTTTGCACAACCTTAATTGAAAATATGTATTAGAATATTTTGTGCAACCTTGTTTTGCTTATGGCTTTGATGGAAAGATAAGTTTAACAAAAAATATTATTGTTAGAGAGTTTTTTTTATTTTAATTTTATGATTGCCAGTTTTTATCTTAAAATAAGACATACCAAAGAATTATAATAATGTCCTAGTTCACAACTAAGGAAAATACTTAATGTGGTGGGGGCATATTTTGTGAATAACAACATGTGGTCGAGGCGACGTGTCTGCCAGAGTGCCACGTGGCTTAGTCATGATGCCGAGGTGATCTCGGCTAGGCCGAGGTTATCTGCGGAGATATCGAAACCCGTGATGAGCGGATAAAGGATAAGAGTCATAGAATTGGGGTGGATCTCAGTTTGAATAAAGATAAAACTCTTAGGGAGTTTATCTCTATCTAGTTGAGAGTCCCAGATAAGTATTGAGCCAAAGTCGATTGAAGCTAGGCTTGTATAGGGTTCAGGTTAGTACTGGCTATAAAGGTAAGGCACCATTGTGGGTCTAAGGTATATTTTTTATACTCTGTCTAGTGAGTTAAGCACTATTGGCTATCTTGGAGAGATAATTACTGACTTGATTGTCAGAGTGTCCCTGGGTGGACGAACCACTGCCGGATTTCTGTAACAGGTTGTTTGAGCTTAATTTATTTTGCTGGTACTCTTCTGCTGAGTTTCCCTGTTTGGTTGTGTAGTCAAAAATCAACACTCACAATTTGGCGCCGTCTGTGGGAAAGTGAGGAGAATAGATGGCCGACAACGGGCAGAAAGAAAAAGTTGGGGACGACATCCCTAGTAGGAGTGGCAAACACACTGATCCTAATGTAGATGAGGAGAACTGTAATGAAGAACCCCGGGAACAGAATCTCAGGGAAAAGGACGTCGGCCAAAAGGCAGACGTACCAAAGAAGGCAGGCCGAGACGAATATTATAACGAAAGCGACCTCCAAGTATGGAAAGATAAATGCCTGAGGAGGGACAGCAACATGAAGGGAATGGCAAACAAATTGATAGGCCTACAATCGGTTGTCAACTTCATGATGCAAAACAATGTCATGTAGCCACTGTTTCCATTAGAGGACAAGTCGATTCCAGCGGCCAAGAACGATTCCCAGAAAAGGGGGACAGAAAGCAATCCTTGCAGTTCTTCAGCATGACACGGTAAAGTAGCATTCGCATCGGCCTTCACGGGAGGTCGGGCGAAGAGAATCGATGAGAGGAGAGTCTCAGAAAACACCTCGTGCCAAGGAAACTTATGTCAAAGAACATCAGCATATTCAAGATAAGGAGCTTTGTTTTGACACAATGAATGAAAGGAGGTCCAAGAGGACTTATAACGGCACCGGGAGCAGCGCACCAAAAAGGGTGAAATCGGTTGACAGCCAAGCTCCTGGACAGACTAAGGAAGATTTGAGGGACTACCTCCAGAGGAAGCGACAAGATACCGAGATCACATCTCCAGTCAAGCCGAGAACGCTGTTCTTAGTAGAATTGGATAAGTTTGAAGCCCCGAAAAGGTTCCACATGCCAAGATTCCAGATATACGACGGTAAGTCCAATCCTAACTTTTACGTTGGCTTATATTTGAACTCAATGGCACTGTACACTGGGAACGAACTGTTGCTTTGCAAGGTGTTCCCTTCATCCTTCGGGGAAATCGCGTCAGATTGGTTTCACAAGTTGTCGAAAGAAATTGTGAAAAGTTGGGAAGGCCAGGTCGAGATGTTTGTGGCCAGGTTTGTTACAAACAAACTACAATCGTTGATGGTAAACTCCCTGATGGCTCTGAGAATTGGCGAGGATGAAAGCCTCAGGGCTTATGCCAAAAGATATTATGAGGTGCTTAACAGAATACTAAGGTGCAACCAAGAGTTGGCGGTTGTATCTTTTAAGAATGGCTTGAATGATAACTGTATGCTTCAAAAGTCACTAGCAAAGACGCTGCCAAAAATTATGGAGGAACTCATGGCCAGGATCGAGAAATATGCGAGAGTTGAAAAAGACAAGCCAGGAATAAAAGCGTCAAAGCAAGAGAAGAGGAACGGCTCGCCAAAGCGAGGATGATGTAATGCAAATTTTAATAGACAAGAAACAAAATTGAGGGTTGCACAAGCAATCACCACTGTATTCCATATTCTGGTTTATAAGGTTCTGGAAAGAATCAGGAACCAGCCGTATTATAGAGCACCAGAAAAGATTCTTGGCAAATTCATGGGAAGAAGTCTTGGGAAGCACTGTGCCTACCACAATGAGGATGGACATCTAACCCAAGGGTGCAGAGCCCTGAAGACACATTTGGAAGACCTGGTTAGATAAGGCCACCTAAGGAACCTAGTAGATGAGGCCAGAACAAGGGAAGAACAAGCAAGACTGCCCCAAGCACCAGCAGCACCACCTCCACCAGCACTGCAACCGCAAACAGACGGACCTCGAGTGATCAATGTGATTCATTCAAGGGTTAATGAGAACGAGGTACGTGAGGAGACTCAAAGGGTGAAGCACTTACAACATGTGTACCAGGTCTAGCAGAAGAGGCTTAGGATAGACGAGTACTAGGGCCCAATAGCGTCCTTTACTGAAGCTGACCTAGACATGGTGTAGCATCCACACAACGATGCTCTGGTGGTATCCCTTAAGATTGGAGAATGCCAGGTAAGGTGCATTCTTGTAACAACCCTCATACTGATTACTGATTAATGACTGATTGATCACCAGTTACTGTTAAACGGAACTGATAATGACTGATAACTGACCGATAATTGAACTGATTAAAAGTACTGAACTGACTGACTGAAACTGGAACTGAATTGACTGAGTATATGTGAGTTAATTTCATTCTATCTGTTTGATTGTATGATTATCTGTTCATGTTCGTATGTTTAAACTGCTAATTGAAGGCCTTATCGGCGGCCGATTCTGATTGACCAAGACAACTCTTGTGACATCATGTATGTCAGATGTTACAAAGAGCTCGACCTTTACCAAGATGATCTGGAGTAGTCCAACAATCTAATGGTCGGGTTCAATGGGACGCCGACATGGCCCCTGAGAGCAATAAATTTGGAGGTGCAGGCAGGCACCAAGAAGGTAAGTATAGAGTTCACAGTAATTGACACCCACTCTCCTTACAATGTTATCTTAGGGAGGCCATGGTTGCACGCAATAAGGATTGTTCCCTCAACACTACACCAACTTCTGTGGTTCTCAACAGAGCATGGAATTGAAGAGATCAGAGGGGATCAGGTGCAGGCAAAGAATTGTTCCATGACAGCAATGAAATCCACCTGCAACGTACAAAAAGTTGAGATTAAGGACGAGGACATGGAGGTCCTGGATGATGTCGGTAAAAAGCCAACCAACAAAGGCGAGGAAGCCTTGAAGAAAATTCTGGTCTAGCAAGGGGAGGAAGAGCGCTTTTTCCTTTTCGGCTCAAGCTTGGCCGTGAAGGAGGAAAGAGAGTTAGAAGCATTCTTGCGAGCAAACATAAAGGTGTTTGCCTGGACAACCTACAAGATACATGGCATTGACCCTGAGGTCACATGCCACAGACTAAACGTAGACAGGTCGGCTAAACCTGTCATTCAACGAGCAAGGAGACCGACGTTGGTTCAGAGGTAAACTACCCAACTTGGTTATCAAACACAGTTGTGGTGAAAAAGAAGAATGAGAAGTGGAAGGTCTGCGTGGACTTCACTAGCCTAAATAAGGCTTCTCCTAAAGACAGTTTCCCACTCCCCAAGATTGATCAATTAATGGATGCCACTTCAGGGTATGGAAGGATGAGCTTCCTGGACGCTTACAAGGGGTACCATCAGATAGCAATGTACCCTCCTGATGAGGAGAAAACCACATTCATCACTGCAAAAGGATTGTATTGCTACAGAGTGATGCCGTTTGGGTTGAAAAATATAGGAGCAACCTACCAGAGGTTGGTAACCAAGATGTTCAGACATCTGATTAGCAAAACAGTGGAAGTATACATTGATGACAAGGTCGTGAAGATCAAACTGAGAATCACCTGGCCGACTTGAAGGCAGTTTTTGACATCCTTAGAGCATATTGGCTCTGACTCAATGCTTCAAAATGTGCATTTGGAGTTGGGTCTGGTAAGTTCCTGGGATACTTGGTTACTAGAAGGGGTATTAAGGCAAGCCCAAATCAAATCAAGGCTATCTTGGACTTGAAAAGCCCAATGTCGGCAAAACAAGTGCAAATATTAATAGGAAGGGCCGTAGCCCTTAATAGGCTTATAAGCAGAAGTTCAGATAAGTGCAAATCATTTTTCATCTCATTGAAGAACGCCACAAATTTTTTGTGAACAGAGGAGTGCGAAGTCGCCCTGGCCGACTTGAAGAAGTACCTGGCAATAGCTCCAGTTTTGTCAAATCCATACCTGGAGAGGAGTTATTCTTATACTTGGTGGTTTTGGAGCATGCAGTGGTAATCAGAAAAGAGAAGGGAAAACAAAGGGTAGTATACTATTGTCACGACCCAAACCCGCCCTCAAGGGTTTAGCATCGTAACCGGCCAGTAATCTGTGATTACCAAAGGCCTGCTTAACAGTAATAACAATTATACAATAGGAGGGGCCGGCGGAAGCCTGTAAATATTAAAATATGATGTCTAAGAAGCTGTTAAATGCACAAACAACTTATATATATACATATACCAATACAGACATAAGCCTAAGTCCATATTCAATACATATGTAAAAACTGAAGTCCAAAACACGTCTAAGTACAAAATAAAAGACATGCTGGGGAATTAATCCCAAAGCCAAAACAACTTAGGAAACGTTCACTTGAGGTGGATTTAGACCACCCAAAATAAAGCCTTGACAATAACGGTTTGGAACCTCGTGGTGAGGCATAGTAGGTTGGCTTGACAAAATGAATTTAGGCTGACGCCGCTAACTTTGCTCCGGTGCCTGACCACCTACATATATACAATAAACTATGAGCTAGAGCCCAGTGAATAACAACTGTGTAAAGGGTTATGAATGATGTCCTTACAATCTTTAAAACGATCGATTAGCATTAGAACATTTTCAATCCATATCATTTGTCAATCAATCATTCAATTCGATCAATTCGATCCATCATATTCATAAGTCATACGTGGTACATCCAATAGCAACAATACACTAGGTCTTAAAAGACTGAACAATCAATTGATGGCCATCATACAATAACAATAGTTCCAAGGTTTGGAACTGACATAGATCTCTGTAACAGTAACGATAACAATATCAATAACAATAGTAATATGCTATGGATGCCACGAATATAGTTCAAAATAGGATCATCATTCAATCGATAAAAAGTATCATTTCAGAAAGCAATATGATTTATCAATCAGAAAATAAATATGATTGAACATATCTTTACAACAGTGTTACTCACAGATGACTCCACTAGCAGATCAGATAATGCAGATAATTCAGATAGATCAGGTGAACGATAGCGCGTGACCTACACAAACCCATGACATATACACATCGAAACACAATATCAATTCCTTGATCAAGCTTGACTTTTCTTGTCTTTTTTTTTCTGTCTAAGTAGTTCGAGATTCTATTACGTGTATTCTTCTTTTATTTAAATAAATCGGATTCTTATTTCACATATCCTTTCATTACTAAATCATTCTTTTTGAATAAACCAATTCTTACTTGGCTTCTTAGTCAATTACTACTAAGTAAATGACTTATTCTTTTAATCAACTAATTAATGTTGATTGTTAGCTTATTAATCTTTATTGAGCCATAAATCATGTCTAGAATGCTTTGGACAGAGATGAGAATAAAAATATGAACTAAATGCAGTTTTCCAAAATATGCTGAAAATAGGGTCTTCGCTCGAGCGCCACTTTGGTCGCTCGAGTGGACTGTAAAATTTTGAAAAACTTCTGGGAGCTCGACTTTGACACTCGAGCTCGACTTTCCTCGCTCGAGCGGACAGCGTAAATTCTGGAATTTCCAGAATTGTAATTGAAGTTCAAATTTGATATTCAAAGCCTCAAAACTTGTATTTTTGGTACAAAAATGTGAAGAACCATCGTATAATTTAGTAAACACTCTCAATTAGAAATCATTTATTCGAAATCATGCTCCAATTGTCCAAATTTAGTTTTAACTCATTTTCTTTATATCAAACCCATAATTTTAAAATATGAATTAGACTTTTCAAACTCTTGAAATTACATTACACACATGGATTAAAAATCTAATTATAAAATCAAAACTTTAGGATTAATTCCAAATTTTCATAAACTTGATTTTCCTAAAGTATTTCATTTGTCTCATCAAAATATGAACTTGAATGGCTCAATTCCATAACCTTCTTAATTCATGATGCATGGAGGAATATCTAAAACATGAAATTAAAATTATAAAAATCTTAGAAAAAATATTTGTATTTGTGAAATTAGGATCAAAATTCAAACCAATTACATTCAAAATTCCTTTAATTCAATATTAAGTTCAAAATGTTCATGAATTCATAATTTCGCAAAACTTGCTCTTCTTATACCCAAACACGAAATTAATTCTTCAAATCTCTTAAAAAATTCATTGATGCATGTAAAGATCAAGTCCAAATTCATGAGGAATAACACAAATTAAACTTACTTGATAAATTTTCCCAAACTTATTTCCTTAATCTTAAGCTTAACTCAATTTTTTTTTAACCTCAATTTAGTTCATAATCATAGATGTTCCAAAATATGTTTAATTTGAGTCAAACTCTTAGATTACATTACATGCATGGGTTAATAATTAAAATCAAAACCCATACTTACTCTTTAATTCTTCCAAATTACATGCATGTAGAAATAAGGCCCAAATTTATGCAAGATATTCAACATCAAACCAAAAATGATCAATTTCCATGTTTATTTCCATAACTATGAATCCTAACTTTATTTTCTTGTTCAAACCCATTTCCTTGCAAATTCCATGGAATTGATCCTAAACTCTTCTTAATTTCAAGTGTAATGTAAAGATTCTACAAAAAAATTAAGTTTGATTTCATACCTTAACTTTAATCTCAAGAAGTTTAGTTGATTCCCTTTAATTCTCTTGTTTCCCCTAGCTTTTCTTCCCTTAGTTGTTCTTCTTCTTGAGCTGAAATTGCTTCCTTCTCTCTTTTGGTTCTCTCTCACGGGTTTGCCCAAAATAAACATAAAGCCATACTCTTTTTTTTGTTCTTTTGTTCTCAATCTCTTTCCTCACAATAATGCTTCCAGCAAGAAAATAAAAGAATAGTTGCCTACTCTACCTCTCCTCTTGTATACACACTCCTCTTTTCACAATACACATGTGCACACTCCTTGAAGCCTCCAACACAACACTCACATGCGCGCGCACACACATACACACACACAGAATTTCTTTGCACACCCAGATTTCTCAGCGCACACACACCCACGAATATCCTCCAACTCTAAATTATTCCACAATTAAATTTACGGTTAAGATTAATTCAATTAAATAACACTTATTCTCAATAAGTCTTTATTAACATATAATTAAATTAACCATAACTAATCATAAATCTCCCATAATTTAATTAATCTAATTGACTTCCATTAGAGTCTAATTAAATATATTTAAATTTATCAATTCGAATCAGATTTTTAATCAAACTCCCAAAAGGCTCCAAATATTAAATTAAACTCATTTCCATTCTCAATTTTGGTTTCTTAGATCATTTAATCCTTCAATTTCTAATCAGACTCAAAATTTCAATAAATTACATATTCAAATTAGGCACCACATAAATGAATTTAATTTATAATAATCTTAATTCCTAATCCTCTTAACTTAATTAACTCTAATTCGGACCCAATTAATCAAATCTCAATTTTATAAATCTGAATTGAATATTTAATTAAACTTCCCATACGGTTTGATACTCGAAATTCAATTCACAATTTATACTTTCTTGAGCCATGTAGGCTTTCAATTTCTAATTCCAAAATAAATACTTAATGGAACCATAAATGAATCAATCTCCATAATTTTCGTAAATCTTAGATTAAATTGGAATAATTAGCAACTAAATTTCAAATCTCTTTAATTAATTAAGTATTAATCATTATACGTGGTGGGGTTGTCACAACTATGTGAGTAAAACCCTAGCAGGTATAGAGACCAGGTACTTACCCCTAGAAAAATTGACACTAGCCTTAATGATGGCTTCCAAAAAGTTGAATTATTATTTCCAAGCCCACAAGATTTTGGTATTGACTGAGCATCCCTTGAAGTCCCTGCTACAACAAGGAGACCTGACAGGCAGGGTAGCCAGATGAGCAGTAGTATTGGGTTAATACGACCTAGAATTTAGGCCCAGAGTAGCAATTAAGGGCCAAGTTTTAGCTTACTTTGTGGTTGAGTTCACACCTGGAGCCATCCCACGTCGAGCTCCGATGAGCCGTGGCTTAGGATGCCCAGGGGAATAAGAAGAGACCCATCTAGGAATGAAAACCCCCACAAAAGAGCAGAAGAAAGAAGAAAAACTCAAGCCCTGCGATATTTACATCGGCGACTCCTTCTGCTTGTTTGTTGATGAGAGTTTAAACCGTCAAGGAGCGGGGGCAGGAGTAGTGCTAGTATCGCCAAATGGGTGGATGTTGGAATAATCTATTTGTTTGAGGTTTAAGGCCTTAAACAATGAAGCAGAATATGAAGCACTGATCACAGGATTGAAGTTGGCAGCAGCAATAGAAGCCGACGAGGTGGTAGTCTTCTATGACTCCCTGCTTATTGTGAACTAGGCAACAGACGAGTATGTAGCCTGAGATGAAAGAATGATAGCCTATGTCAAAGAGGTTGTTAAACTGTTAACCTTGTTTCAAGATTGCCGACTACAACAAGTTAGCCGAGATGACAACAGCTATGCCAATGCCTTGGCTAACCTGGCTAGTGCAATGAAATCAGGGAAGGCAAGGACAATAATGGTTGATTATTTGTCAAGCTCAAGTGTGGAACCACTGATCACTGAATACGAAGCAATGTGTGTGGAAATGGGCCCAAGTTGGATGGACACAATAGTAATGTTCCTTAGAGATGGGAAGCTGCTAGATGATTGAAAAGAAGCGCGCAAGACCAGACTGAGGTCAGCTAGGTTTAGCTTAACAGCAGAAGGACATCTCTACAGAAGGTCTTTTACTGGTCCCCTTTTGAGATGTGTGCATCCCTCCCAAGTTAAAGATTTCTTGTATGAAATACATGAAGGGATATGTGGAAGCTATGCTGGGAGCAGATCATTTGCTCATAGAGCCATTACTCAAGGGTACTGGTGCCCTACATGTAGAAGGATTCTGAAGCCTACATCAGAAAGTGCGTGAAGTGTCAAAAGTTCACATCTTTGATACATCGACCAGCAGCAGATTTGAACTCAGTGTCCAACCCTTGGCCATTTGCCCAGTGGGGCATGGATCTTATTAGACAACTACCCCAAGTAATTGGGCAAAGGAAGTTCCTGCTGGTAGCAATTAATTCTTTCACAAAATGGGTAGAAGCTGAATCCCTTGCGAAGATTCGAGATATTGATGTGAAGAACTTTATATAGAAGAACATCATCACCAGGTTTGGGATCCCAAGGGCAATAATAGTAGACAATGGTACACAGTTGGACAGTAAGCTAATCAAAAACTTCTGTGCAAAGTACAAAATCAAGAATTATTACTCTACTCCAAGTTTCCCTCAAAGTAGTGGTTAGGCAGAAGCATCTAATAAGACTTTCTTAGATGGGATTAAAAAGAGGCGGGCAGCAATAAAAGGAAAATGGGTGGAAGAGTTGCCCAATGTACTCTGGGCATATTGGACTACGCTAAGGAGATCAACTAGGGAATATCCATTTGCCATAGCTTATGGCACTGAAGCAGTTATCCTACTAAAAGTCGGCATTTCAGGGATTAGAACCCATAGAGTGGAAAATGGTACTAACGAAGCATTTCTAGCCCGAGATCTAGACTTTCTGGAGGAGAAAAGAGAAAGAGCAGCAATTCGGCTGGGGGCATACCAGCAACAACTTGCTAGGGCTTACAACAAAAAGGTTAACCCAAGAGAGTTCAAAGTTGACGACCTTGTGCTGAGGAAAGTGGTCTGCAACAAGAAGGATCCTAGGAAGGGCAAGCTAAGGCCAAACCGGGAGGGGCCTTATAGAATTATCTCAGTCGCTGGCAATAGGGCATATCAGCTTGAAGACAGTGAGGGTAAAGAGTTATCAAGACCCTGAAACACTTGCAACTTGAAGTTTTTCTATCATTAGATTTTTGTTTTTTTGAAGTCTATGTCGTTAGCCGAAGTAATAATAAAATTTTAGCTTAATTTTGAAATTTGTGTAATAGGATTGACTAGTCCTTTGGCGATGTTTCTGATTGAAAAATTACGAATAACTTAAACTTATTATATGACAGAGTTGAATTATATTTGCATATAATAGAGTTGAACTAAGTTGGCGATGTTTTTGATTGAAACATGATGAATAACTTAGACTTAGTATATAGCAGAGTTGAATTATACTTGTATATAATAGAGTTAAACTAAGTTAGCGATGTTTCTGATTGAAACATGAGGAATAACTTAGACTTATTATAGGACAAAGTTGAATTATACTTGCATATAATAGAGTTGAACTAAGTTGAATTGAAACAAGACTTGCCATGTCGGCAGAATTAAACTTAGAATGGAACTAAGTGCATTTCAGTTAAATTAATAGAGAAACCAAGGTTGAAAACCTCGGCTAGTCTTTGTTTGAATCTGATTTCGGTGAAAGACTATACACGCTTAATGTGAACATAAATGAAACTTAGGTTCACATTAGGAGACAAGAAGCTAGAGAATGATAAATAAACTTAAAGAGTTTGGGACTTGTTGAAATTTTGTAGACAAAATTTACAAGTTAGAATGGGCTTAACACTTGTTGGAATTTCAAAAAAAAATTACAAATTAAAGTTAGCCGAGGTCACATTGAAAGAAATATCCGAGATACGTGGCCGAGATGGCCAACCAGGTTGCCAGTCTTGGAAAGGGTAGAAGGAAGAAGTCTCGATAAAAGATAGCATATGAAAGATACAAAAGAAATACTGAATAACACTTGCAAAAATATTTTTGATATTTTTGAGTGTTAGCCGAGGTGTGCCAATTGTTGGCCGAGGCAAACAGTCAAGGTTTGTGTTCGAGGTATTGTACTCCAGAATTATTATACAGTTAAAGGTATACTTTGAAGGAATGCAAAAATATTCTAAGTATGGAAGCGTGAAAAGCATACATGAAACAAACATTCAACACTTAGTAGAAAAGTGAAGGCTTGTATTCAAAAAAAGACACGTCGGCCTGGCAAAAGACAAGTTGTTCGATGTACAAAAGAGGGCACATCAGCCAAACTAGAGCTAACATTGTTCAAAAATAAGAAGGAAAATTACAAAACAAAGAATAAATATCCTAAGCGTTAGGATTGGTCTGGGATTGCTCAACTTCGGCAGAGGGAGTCTCGTCGGCCTCGGTTGGCAGCATTGCATTTTTCTCCACCGCTACTTCGGCATCTATTTCGAGCAGAGTCTGGTCCAAACTCCATTCGGCGCACTAGACCTCGGCCTTAGAGGTGGTTGGTTTGGGAGAAACGCCCTTAGAAATCAAGTCATCCTCCTCATCTTGAGTCAAGTCTAGGACTTGCTCATTTAGAGTGGGGGACTTGGCATCAGTGGCAGCTTCATCCTCCTCTTCCTCGGCATAACCATCCTCAGCTTCTTCGCCAGAGTCTTTGGGCTCAGAAGGGAAAGGCACTTGAAGTTGATTGATGTCTCGGAGGTCAAAGTCCATTGGGACAGATAACTTATTGAGCACCGTCGTCCAACCAAGGTAATAACCTCGGTTGCAAGCTAGGTTGACTTGCCATTTGTATTGATCTCGGACGGCGGCTTGCCCTTCTTCAAAAGCTTTCTCATCGGTCGCCTTGACCTTGGCTTCCTTAAGTCAAGGGCCTTTTGAAGCTTGGCCTCTAAATCGACTGCCTTGGCCTTGGCAGCCTCAAGATCGGCTCTGGTGGCCTTGGCTTCAGCATCAGCCTTTTTTGCTTTTTCCTCAGCCAAATCTTGAGTAGCTTTGGAAGCCTTGGCTTGATCCAGCAAGGCTTGATTGTTGGCCTCGGCTTGATTGAGTGAGGAGAGGAGCTTGGCAGCTTCTTTTGTCTTCTTTACCAACTCATTCCTTGTCATCTCAGTCTTGACTGCGTATGAATGAGCATACTGGATGACATGCAAGAAGTAAAACAGATTAGTGAAATTTGACTATGTATAGAAAGATTACAAAAGAGTAAGAAAGAGACTTACCAAGACTGAGTGCTGCATTATAAGGGCGAAGTTTTCATATTTATGCAATTTAGCCATACGGTTCATGTCTTCTGGTAAAAGAACAGCCATTGACAAGGCTGCACCGACTTCAAGATTCATTGCGCTGTCACTGGCTGTCAGGGGTCTGTCATCCACCATGACCTCGGGAGCCCAGGTTATATTGCGAGAGAAGTTTTGGCTACCCTTAGGTTACTCAGACCTCGGCCTTTTGGGCGGTTGGAAATCAGTTGCATCAACCTCAGTTGGCCTTTTCTCGGCGGCCGTTTGACTTTTCTCTACCTTAGCTAATTTGGAAACTGGCATAGTGTCCTCAGAGTCAATATAAGTCACTGTGGCCTTGGCTTTAGCCTTCTTCAATCTTTTTGGCTTTGGCTTTGGCTTTGTTTGGGATGGAGAATGTGAGGATTGCACTGTCATAACCCTGTGGATATCGGCAAGGAGATCCTTAACAATGGCTGGTTTTTCGCCTATCTCGTCGGCTGTGGAAGCGACTGTTACTTTGGTGCCGAAGTGTATTGCTGGAAGTGCAGTAGGTGGGTTTGTTAGATCGTAAACCGACTGTCACGACCGAACCCGCCCCTATGGGTTAAGGACGTAACCGGCCAGTAATCCTGAGATTACCTACGGCCTCTAACCAAAATAGACAAAAGTCATTAGAGTAAAGGGGCCAAACGGAAGAAAATTTAAAACTTTGTCCATAGAGCCGTGCTTATATGCACATCATGACATTCCACATTTACAAATGTTAATAACTCACAACAGAAAGTATAATAGCATAAGGTTCTGTATAGACAAGATCATTCAAATCTAAGTCAACCCATGAAAACTATATACAACAGACTTAAAGTCTTCGCTAACATGACAAAACATAAATACATAACAAAAGGGCGAAGACAAGTCTCATGCGTGAGATGCGAGAGCTGACTCTCCAAAAACCTTGGTTGTTCTACACAGACTTCATTAAGGCTGGGTCTGGATTTCTCTTGGCTCACCTACAAACACATGAATGAGCGTGAGCGATAGCCCAGTGAATAATATCAAATAAAGAAGATACATTGGAACATTATACGACAGACGGCCTTAGGCTCAATTCATTCATGTCAAACTGGCCTTTGGCTCATTCAAACGTTCATTCAGATCAAACTGGCCTTTGGCCATTTCAAACTTTCATATCAAACTGGCCTTTTGGCCTTTTCAAACTTTCATATCAAACTGGTCTTTTGGCCTTTTCGAACTTTCATATCAAACTGGCAAACCTTCATATCAAACTGGCCTTTTGGACTTTTCAAACTTTCATATCAAACTGGCTTTTTGGCCTTTTCGAACTTTCATATCAAACTAGTCTTTTGGCCTTTTCAAACCTTCATATCAAATTGGACTTTTGGCCTTTTCAAACTTTCTTTTCAAACTGGCCTTTTGGCCTTTTCAAACTTTCATATCAAACTTTGTCCACCATTCAAATTAATGAATTTACAAAACTTACATAGGAGTAAGCAATTAGACAACAACATATTTCAGATATCTTTGTCAAGATATTATTCACAGTGATCTGTTGGTTGGATTGCCCTAGAGCTTGACCCTAGGAGCTTTAATTCTCACAATCTATAGCAATTTCTTGAGTAATCTTCAAGGTTTCCAAGCTTTAAGCTAAAATTGCATAATTCTCTCCCCTTCACTTTCTATAGTCGACTCTCTCTCTATCTCTTGGAGTCAAAACCAGCCAAATGAAATAAAAGAAAGATTTTGAGTGTATAGTGCCCTTAGGGTAGGCCCCACTAACCAAAGATATCAATATCAAAATAATTGGACACTTAATTAATCGTTCTAAATCTAATTATTTTGATCCGAATCAATTTTCAATTAAATTTCACCGTAGGCTCTAAAAATTACGCTAATCACAATGGTGTAATCAATTTCGGGTTCTGTGGCTGATAAGGCCTTCAATTTAATTTCCAAAACAGATAATCAAACAGATATTCCTACGATGAACAGATAGAAATTCAAAATCACATATTTTTCACATAATGGCATACAAAATCATATCAAACACATAATCATATTCAAATTAAGGACCAATTAGCATAATACGGAATAGGGTTATCACACCGACGCCTCAGTGTTTTGGCGTTTACAGCTACGAGGTCTGCCTGCAAGAGCGAAGAGTGGAGCTCGGTGTCGGCATTGGCGTTGGGCTGGAGGAATCAGTTAGGGAGCAGATGTTGATGGTTGCTTCGCTGGATTAGAAGTTGAGGCTTGATCAGGTCTTGGTAATAAGTAACAGAGAGAGATGTTGTAGAAGGTGGAGATTTGCTCTTTCGAGAGACGTCGAGCAGGACCGACTTGTATGTTGGAATGTAGTTTAGTAGAAGAGGCGCCTTACGCTTCTGTACAGGGAGATCTAACAACCTCTTTAAATCTCGACTGGGAACAAATGATTGCCGAAATCCCTTTGCCGGCTGGGGAAGAGCTGCAAAAAAGAGTAAGAAGAAAAAAGTATTTAGACGAAGATATATCAAGTTGGCAAGTCCTAACAGAAATGTAATTAGAAGAATGACTCAATCCTTACCATCACCTTTTTTAAACACTGTTCGACTCAGAGGACAGAGATGGAGATCGTCATCAAGTGAGAACTCTTAGTTGCCTAAGACGATGAAGTAATCATCTCCAGCACCCTTATTTGAGTCTGGGAGGTCGGCTATTAGTTTGAAGGCGGTGGATCTAGGCTTTAGGTAGTATATGTAGCCTTTTTCGGACTTGAGGCCACACATGGTATAGCAAAATTAAATGTCAGCTAAAGTGACCTTAGATTTTTCTCGGTGTGCTAGCTCAATTATGCCATTGATAACCCGATATGAGTTGATGGCTAGCTGCATAGGGTTAAGCTTATAGTAATGAAGAACTTCCCTAAAGAGAATGTCTAGAGGAAACCGAAGTCCACACTCTACAAAGGCTACTACTGGAAAGGGCATGAAATTCCCATCAAGCATGATGGAGTCCTCCTCCCTAGCCAACCTGAGGTGAACGTCGACTGGGATGGAGAACTCTCAACGGAAATACTTTATTTTTTCTAGGGTGTCTACTTTCCACTTGAACACACCCATGAAGATTAGGGCAAAATTTCAGAAAGAAATGTTTAGTGTGGGTTTAGAGACCTCGGCTAAACCCTAATCTGGCAGCTTCTAGGGTTTTTTTGGATCTAAGGGGGGTTTTGGTTCAGTTTTTCCTAAGTATGTGCTTTATTTATCAAATCCCAAAGCCTAAATCTATATGGAAACAAGAATCAATGGCAAGAATCTGGAAAACAAGTCAGAAAAAAATAGCAAAGTGTAATGATTCAGACTCAAGAAAACAAACAGAAATTCAAGAACACTGAGTAAGTGTATACAGATGTGCAAAAACTGAGAACAATGACAAATTCCTAAAGTCTCAAGTGTATGAATAGTTCATATGTATAGACTCAGAGACAGATTAAATAAAACTAAGTCGCAAACAAGCACGTGTGACACCCAAATGATGAAATTCAAAGCACAAGTAAAGATTCAAGAACACAAATAGATTCACAATGACAGAAAACAACGTATAAGCATACAATAGAGTTTGACATAAATCAGAGACCAAACTTAAGGGGGAAGAAATTGTGAACTTACCGAGTGAAATGAATGTCGATATGAAGATCGTCGGAGTCAGACGACGTGAACGGTCGCAAACAGATGATAAAAGGATCGCCGGAGGACAAGCTTTGACGAGACAGTAATGACGGTTCGAGAATGGAGGTTGGGAGAGAGAGAATCTATAAAATGAGGGAGATTGTATTTTTGGAAAAGGTAAAGAGATGGAGAGAGAGAGAGGAGTTTTGTTAAAATTATGAAAATCATAATAATGTGCCTTGAACGACGTGTCTGTCAAGCGGCGTGCATAGAAGTGATGCGACCTGATGGCGCGTGTCAGGTACGAATCAATGAGAGAAGGACGCGTGGCGGAAACGGTTGAGAAAACCGTGCATGACAGCTCATGTGTAGATAAAACTCTTGGAGTTTTTGATTTAATGGAGCAAAAACCTCAACTAAAGGAGCGATCTCAGTTAAGGAACTTGAAGAACTTGGTTCTTGATTCTTGGTCATTAATAAAGTAGATTGCAGAGTCTTGGTCATATGCAGCCGACAAGTAATGATCTTAGTCGTGAAGGATAGACTGAGTCTTAACCAACGTGCTATGTGGACAAACGGTATAGGTTCCATCACCTCAGGTTGCCGAGGTAATAGAACCTAGGGGCAGTTGTGGGGGCATATTTTGTGAATAACAGCACATGGCCGAGGTGACACCGACGTGTCAGCCAGAGTGCCACGTGGCTTAGTCATGATGCCGAGGTGATCTCGGCTAGGCCGAGGTTATCTGCGGGGATATCAGAACCTGAGATGAACGGATAAGGGATAGGAGTCCTGGAATTGGGGTGGATTTCAGTCTGGATAAAGATAAAGCTCTTAGGGAGTTTATCTCTATCTAGTTGAGAGTCCTAGATAAGCATTGAGCCAAAGTCCATTGAAGCTAGGCTTCTATGGGATCAGGTTAGTGCTAGCTATAAAGGTAAGGCACCCTCGTGGGTCTAAGGTATGCTTTTGTAACAATCCCGACCCTTAATTAACGTTCATTCATGCTTAAATGTGCCTAGCAAGTAATTAAGAAGAAATCATGGGGTAATTACATGTGCATTGCATTATTGATGTGACCCTATCTGTTTAGCGTAGCAAGATCTGTTCATGTTTTAGTTTCGATTTGCGAATTGAAGGCCTTATCGGCATTCGATATAGAAATCGATTTGATTTATATGTTAAGTAAAATTTTTAGGACTTTTTTGTAGGTTCAATTAAAATTCGTTTCAGAACAATTAAATAAGATTAATTTAATTCCACTTAATTGCTTATGACCTTATCTAAATAAACACCATTTCTTTGAGCTCACTCATCTCCTTTCATCCACTTGCATACACCTTTGAGCCCTTTTCTACATCAAAAACGTGAGAGAGAGAGAAAGAGTGGAGGAAAGAAATTGAGACCAATCTTGAAATTGAAAGAAATTGCTAGGAAAACTTGGAAGATCACTCAAGACCATTTCTAGCATAAGGAATTGAGAACCTTAGGTAAGAATGTTAATCTCTAGCTTTGTAATTTGGTGGATTAGAGCATGAAATTAATTGTGTTAGGTGGATTAACATGAAAATTGTGCTAAAAGAATGGAATTAAGAATGAATTCATGCATGCATGTGCATTTCAATGCATTGAGAACATGTTGCTAGGAAATTCCTTCTTGCATATTTGAAATTCACCTCAATTTAGGGAAATCATCAAGTTTCAAATTGTTTTATGGCACTTGGTCATGTTTTGTGAAGCTCAAGATTAAGGAAGTCCATGCATGATATGTTCTTGAATTATTCCTAAAATTTAAGTTGAAATTGTATTTAATTGACATGTTGTTCGGCCATGATGTCTTGTAATGATCTTTAATTTATGTTGTTTTAAAGGTCTTTATGTACTTTCTCAAGTTTTGGCCTAGAAAAATGAGGTTTGGAGCTTTAAAAGTTGAGTTTGAGCTTGAAGATCAAATCTGGAAATTCCAAAAATTTGATCCACACCGAGCGGGGGACTTCACGCTCGAGCGGACACTCTGAGTACATGCACTCCCGCTCGAGCGGTGTGAGTCACGCTCGAGCGTAGGTCTGAGTCTCACGTTCGAGCGGGGATCGGGCGTTCGTCGAGCGTGAAAAACATGCAACCAGTACTTTTTCCAAGTTTACAGTTCGCTCGAGCGGGAAAAGTCATGCTCGAGCGAACCTTCACATCTTACATGTCCGCTCGAGTGGGGAAAGACACGCTCGAGCGTGGACCTTATTTTCAGCAAAATTTGGGAAATGTTTTCAAGTGCATTTTTGCATTCTCATTCCATCCTAGGCATTCCTAGGCCATGATTAAGACCCCATAATGAGGATAATGATGTATGTACACACCAGAACAAGAAAGGACCAAGTTATCATTTTCGGGTGTGTAATTTTGGATATGTTCGTTTTGTAACTATGTAGGTCAAGTGCCACTGGAAAGTTGAATTGCCTACTTACGACGCCTAATATCTGTGAGTAATAACTTAGTAAAGCTATGTTCAAATCTATGTATTTTCTATATATGAAATAAGATCTGTTGAAGGAAAAGCCATGTTTATTACTATGAATGATTGTCCGACGTAAAAAACAATTATAATGCCATGCTATGATTCAAGTATGTTGCAAGTGATGTATACTATGATTCAAGTATGTTATAAATGACATGATATTATGATGGAAGTATGCTATAAGTTCCCAGACCAGAGGTTCCTATGGAACTGATAAGCTATTTGTGCTCGGCTGGAGGTTCCTGAGTGGAGCTGACAAGTATGCAGGTTCCTAGTCCGGAGGTTCCTATATGGGACTGACAAATTATCTTTACCGGGCCGGAGGTTCTTCCATAGAACTGACAAGTAAAAATTTAAGCCACTCTGTGTGAGATCTATTTGTACTGATGAACATATGTGAAAGATTAAGCATGAATTCTGACTTTTGTCTACATGCTCAGAGCAAGAAAATGAACATGAATTGTTTTATTTCAGCTACGATATTGAGACATCATTCATATACCCCTTTACTCAGTTATTATTCGCTGGGCCTCCGCTCACTAGTTATTTATTATGTATATAGGTGAGCAGGTTCGTGAACAGGCCTGAGTTGATGCCTGAGGTTTTTTTTTGTGTTGTCAGCCACCCTTCGCCCCTCACGAAGAGGTTCCAGATCATGTCATGTTTGTGGCTATGTGAATGTTAATGTTCAAGATTGATCCTTTTGTTTCTTTGAACAAGTTTCCCTTTTGTATGTACTTACTAGTGACATGTAAATACTGTATCTATGACGCCACCCGTACATCTATAAAAGTTTAAAATTATCAGTCTCATGTATGTCTGCACAGCTCGATGGACTATGTATATTCTATGTATTTACTTCCGTAGCCCCTGACTATATGTTGTTATGCTAAGAGGCCTTCGGTGATCCAAGGATTACTGGCCGGTTACGTCACTGAACCCATAGGGGCGAGTTCGGGTTGTGACAGCTTTTTATGCTTTGTCTAGTGTGTTAAGTGCTATTGGCTATCTTTGAGAGATAATTACTGACTTGATCGTTGGAGTGCCCCCGGGTGAACAAACCACCGTCGGATTCTTATCTTTCTGTGACAGGTTGTTCGGGTTTAATCTATTCTTCCGTTGCTCTTCTGCTAAGTTTCCCTGTTTGGTTGTGTGGTCAAAAATCAACACCTACACTTAACATTATTTTGAATAAAATAAAAACCTAACTAATACAAAAACAACAAAATAAACTCAGATATTACATATCTAGAATTAGGAGTTTTTAGTTTGAGGTTCTTGATATTAATTAGGATTTTATAAGATAAAAGACATGTAACATTTTTATAGTAGTTAAGATCCCTTAACATTTTCATAAAGAAATTTCTAGCTCTTCACAGAAAAATTTATTTTTTCAAAGAGAAATTTTAGCTATTCACAAAGAAATTTCTCTAATAATATTATTGAGGGATTTTAACTAATAAGAAAAAACATATTGGACATTTCCTGCTACCCAAAGTTGGAGAGAGATGCTTCACTAATTCTTTCCTAGGATTACCCCCAAATAAATGCCAAATTTTAAACAATAATGATTGAGACCGTCATTTTTTGGAAACCCCCACAACCCCCTTTGGATCTCCATCATTGATGGTGTGGGTCCTATACATACATGAGTGGGTCCCACACATACATCAATGGTTGAAGTCTAAAGGGGATTGTGGAGGTCTCTAAAAAATAGGAATCTCAAGCATTTTTCAATTTTAAAATGTGTGAATTAGATTCTTTTTAAGTGTGACCCAAGCCATTTCAAGTTTAAATTTAATTACGGGACAGATTGAAATTCTAAACATTTTTCTCAATATTTTTTTGGGAAATATCAAATCAGTGGAATTTTGTAAAAATAATTATAAATTAGAGATTTTTTTTATAAATATTAATAATTAAAATTGTAAAATCTTTTTTCATAAATTTATAATTTTTTTCAAATTCCCACAGTGTGCAATTACCCCATATTTTTTGGGGGATACATAACCATTTTTGTGAATAAAATATCCAAAAGTTAAGTATGGCTCATGAATTGTGTATATGTAAATAATTAGTTCTTCTAATCTCCTTGATGACTAGGAAATTATAGCTTAAACAAAGATACCCATTTTAATTTTACGTTGTATTTGGTTAGGAGATTTAAGGACAAATTTAAAAAGAAAAAAGGAAAAGATAAGTAAAATATGAATAAAATATACTCGTATTTCATATAATTTCACATACTTTTTCTTTTTCATTTTTGTTTTTAAATTTCTTTTTAAATCCCTCAACCAAATATAATATTAAGGAAAACCAAAAAACAAAAACAGATACCCATTATGCATGATGATGGTGCATTCTTTGCGGAAACAAAATCGCTTTCCCACATAAACTCGTTAACGGTTTGTTCAGATTTTATATTATTGAAAAAAGGGAAAATTACACATCATTGAAGTTTTTCAAAATAAATTTCAAATCAATAAGAAAGTATATAAGTATTAATAATTAAATTTATAAACTTTTTCATGTAAATATTTTGTAAATTTTCCACTAACATGAAATTTTCCTTAACAAAATTAATTTATATTTTTTTACTTTTTTTTTTTTTTCATTTATCTTGCCTTTCCACTTATCTCTTTACAAATTTAAAATCAAAACACAATCTAAACTTATTTGAATATTGATTTGTGGAAAGAAAAGAAAACGAAAAGGCATAAATAGGTGCAAGACCCCTTACATATGAGTAATGTTAGAGATATCAAATTTTCTATTAAATAAATCATAAAATGTCTCACATGAGTGTGAAATCCGTAATTTTGTGAACCCCACACCACTATTTGAAACATTTAATTATTTATTTGATAAAAAATTTAGAATATATAGCATTTTTAAAAAATTTAGGACATATAGTATTTTTTCTTACATATGCCCTTTTTGTAAATAAATATTGGGTGTAATAATACACCACTCTACGTGGTATTCCATTATCACAAACAAGTTAAGTGAGACGTCATTTTCTTCTACTAACTCAACTATGCAATTATATTATTGCAATGCAAATTTTTTTTATTGATTAATAATATCATCACATGATATTATTGTTATATTCAATATTTATTCTATCTTCACAAATATTAAATTACACATAAAATTCAAAATTCTATTTAGAGCACCAATGACTCACCTATTGTGGTTTTTGGTCATTCTCATTCTCATTCTCAGTCTTGTTTCAAAATTCTACTTATTCTATCTTCACCTATTTTCACCCTTTAATATAATTGCTTATATAAATATTCATAATTAGTTACTTATTTAAAAGTCATTAAAAAATAGGCATTGTTATTCTAGCTCAAGAATTAAACTTAATAATGTGACAATCAATTATAATATTTAAGACAACTCTTTCTCATACATTCTCTAATCATCAACCAATTATTTTATTTTTTTTGTTGTTGTGATAATCGGGTATCCAAGCCAACATACGCGCATACTAATCCCAGGACCCTCAAGTTAATGACTGGGCAAACCTTTAGTAGCCCCAATGTTTGGAATATTTGATTTTCGTGAAATTCGACCCTGTAGTATGACCTTTGATTGCTTCTCCTCTCTCACTAAGCCAAACCTCTTGGGGTTACCAATTCCTTACAAAATTAATGAAGAAGCATAATTCTCTAATAATATAACTCATTAATATTACTAAAAGTCACAAGCCACCCAAAATTCCAAAATGTTTCCATATAAAGATGGAAAATTAACAAATTGCTACTGTGTGTGTGTGTGTGTGTGTTACTTAATCAGATAAATTTGAGTGAATTGATAGTGTAGAACAAATCACAGCCCAACCAGACTTATCTGTATTTAACTAAGGCCAACAACTTGACCTAATCTGCTTACCAATAAAACAATATACATAGCTTTCACGTAAACAACCCTTGCTTGCCAACTTAACATTACAAGCATAAAACTAATTTCTCAGTTTCTCTCTCCAAATCTGCTAGTCAAATGAGAGGGTTGGCTTCACAAAACTCTGATTAATTTTATTGCAATTTGGCCACCAAAAGCCCTCTAAACTTCAAAAAATGGCCTACACTTCTGTTTTTTTTTTTATGTTTTTTTTTAATTTTTGAAATTTAAAATGAAAACTTATTGCATACCATGCATAAAAATCATATCGGTGCAATTTGGATTTATTTTCAGAATCAGTTTTATGAAATCTCTTTCAAAAAAATAAAAACGAAGATAGAAAAAATAAATGAAAACATTATCAAGCAGGGCCTTGTGTTGTGGTTTTCCAAAATTTTGAGGGCTTTTCGTGGCCAAATTGGAGTGAAGTTTTTCTATTTGATTTGATTTTTAGAATCTTTTTTTCTGATTTTTTTTTTATAAAAAATTAATAATAATTTGGTGAATAAAATGAAAATTTCAAAAACAATAGTCATTTTCATGTGGTTTTATCTTTATTGAAAACAAAAAATAATTTTTAAAAATTTAAAAATATTTTTTAGCATTTATTTTTCAAAAAACTAATTTTCAAAATAAAACCAAATAGATACAAGACATAAAAACCAAAAGCCTCAGATTCTCTTTCCCAATCTGCTAGTCAATGAGAGGTGTTGGCTTCTCTCATAATCTATATTCCAATTTGGTCACCAAATGACTTATAAACTTTAGAAAACCACAACACAAGCAACTGACTTTTTAAATCAGGTTTTCTCTTTATATATATCGAGTACTATTGTGTCTAGACCTTCATAGTTTGTTTGTTGATCACAACAATGGCACAAAAGAAGTTTGTGGTTGAGATTGAGAAGGCGAAGGAGGCAGCCAACGGGCAGCCGTCGATGGGACCTGTTTATCGAAATCTACTAGCGAAAGATGGATTCCGGCCACTGACTCCCGGAATTGATAGTTGTTGGGATATTTTTCGGTAAGTTTCTATGTGAAATTTCTCAACTTGATGTTAATTTGACTTTCAAGCAGTGTTGCACCAACAAAAAATTTATTCAAAGGTTTATTTATAGAATGATGTGATTAAATTGAAGTCATTTGGGGAAAAAATGTCTTTCATTTTATCATTACACATGTAATTTTGATATAATTTTGTGTAAGAATCCATCAAATAGTCTATGTATCATTGTATCATTATGAATTAAGAATAAACTTTTTCTTATGTCATGTCAGTCTAAGCATGAAATCATTGGACATTTCTTTTGTGGCTTTTCACATGTGAATAAATACTCCTTTAAGTTTATTCGAATTTATTCTTATTGTTACGTGTTACTGATTTAATTTAAAAATAGTAACACACTAAAAATAATGGGACACACAAAGGACGGGTCCCATATTTGGACCTCACATCATATAAATTCTCATATCTTGTAATTATATGAGACCAATTCTTTGAGAGACATTAATGTCATTCTATGTGTTTAGCCTCTATCCACTTAAACTTATTTAAAACAAACAAGTAGATTACAAATTCCAATTACTTGATCATGTGTGCAAAAATCAATTTAATTTTAGGTACATTTTACTTTCCTTAGACCTTGTATTTATGGGTCACAAATTTTTTGTCATTTTAGTTTTTATTTATAATTATTCATATTTACTTATATTAAATTATACCAAACAAGCTCACTGTGTTTTAGTTTACCACATCAACTTAATCGACAAAAATTATTTAATTTTTTTTTATACGGGCATTGTCTAAGCGTTATATTTTTGCCAGATCAGCAATATTATATTCTACTTTTTTATTTTTCTTGCGTGGTAGATGATTTTTTTTTTTTTTGTTTGAGGAAAGTATGGTAGGTGATTGATTGTTCTCATCAATTTTCTACCTACAAGATTAATAAATCCACACCATATACAAATTTAGTGAAATTCTTAATATGAATGCATTGATTACTAGAATAATTAAGGTAATCACGACACAATAAATCTAGAAAAGTATCTAAAAAGAGGAACGTAAGAAATATCAAAAATTCTACTAAAAAATGTTATACCAAATGTCTTATATGGGTGTGAGACCTATACAATGTGGGTCTCGTGTGGGTTCCACACCCATATGAGATATTTGGTAAATTTTTTGATAAATGTGTTTTGTTAACAATGGACCATACCGCACTTCTTCAGAATGCAATTGGGAAGATGGGTTGAGTTGGGTTGGGTTGGGTTGGGTTGGGTTTGGGTTTGGGTCTATTTTAACCACAAAAATACAAAATAGACTTTTTAGTCTAATAAAACAAAATATCACATCTAATCCAGAATTATTATATTCTTTCTCTTATAAAAAGTCAAAAAAGTAAAAAAAAATCATTCCCAAATGAGACTTTTTAGCCCTAGGCTAAAATAACAAAAAAACAGAAAAATCAAAAAGTCAACCCACTCCCCAAACAAAGCCTAAATAAGGTTAATTACTCCCATCATTATAGAGAGTAAACAAAGGCAATAAATATATTGTATTATATTATGTATTTTCTAATGTGACTACAATACGTTTTTATGTATTTCTTTTCATTTTATCTTTTTATTATTATTTTTTATTCGTTCACCTCCCACCCACCGTGTATTTTCAAATTAATTAATCAAATAAATATTCAAATATTATTTATAATTTTAAAATATTTTATTTTCATCTAAAAATTTATATTTTATTTGCATTTTTCATTAAACTTTAGGCGTATCTATAATTTATCTAAAAGTTAAATTTTTTTTCACATAAAACATGATTTCTTTTTATTAAAGACCATAAAAAAAATATGAAAGACAAAAAATTCAAAGGTAAATTACAATTACACCCTTGAGGTTTATTAAAAATATAGATTGCTCCGCATGATTTGAAAAATTACAAATACTCATTTGTCAGAATTTTTTATTTGACAGAATTAATTAAAAAAATGAAATTCCTAACTGCTTTCATATACAATGATAAATTACCTAAATTATTAATTGAAATATATTTTTGACATCATTAAAAACTATTAATTAGTTTGATGATTTATTAATAAAATGGATCATTTGTTATGAAATTAGAAACTTTAAGAGAAATGATATAATTTTCAAAATTATAAAACATAAATAGTATTTTAGGCAAATCTTAAAAAATGTATTTATACTTTATAAAAAAAAATTAATAACAATTTTAAAAAATTAAACCAAACGAAGTGAAAATAAAAGCCTCCCTAAAAGCCCAAGGGCATTATGGCCCAACTCAAAAAATAGAGAAGAAGCCCTTTCTAGTTTTCCCTCGCTCTCTTCTCTCCTCCATAAGTTCCCGCCTACCCTTTTTTCTTCTCTAGAAAATTCTTGATATTTTCCGGTAAAGTGAAAAAGCTCTGTTTGGTTATAGGAAAGGAGAAGAAACGCGAGGAAAGGACTTGTATAATAATCATTTCATTTTTTTAGTTTATATTTAAAAATTTTAAAAATTGTCATAAAAACTTATTTGATAATTTTTTTAATTTATGAATGGTTGTCTCAGTTTATAAATTTGAGAAAAAAACGTAAACTTAAAAAATGAGTTTACATTGGTTTTTAAATAGAAATTTAAAAATTTGATTACAAATTTTTTTTTTCAATTAATTTGTTTTTTCAATTAATTTTTTTAAATAATTTTTTTTCCAAATAAATTTTTTTTTCAATTAATTTTTGGGTGATGCACCAATAAATCCTAATTTGTGAACTTGTGAATTGTTTGGTCATAAATGTTTTCTTGTAGACTGAAAGGTCTCAATTATAGAAAAATTGACGATAGAGGGCATATACATCGCGACGTGAATGTGGCCGTTAGTGGGCAAAGTTGGTAAATTGACCGTGTGTGAAATTACAAATTGGGTGCGTTTGTTTGGACGGACTGGATAAGGGGGATTGTAATCCATCGGACTATTAGTCCTGGGATACATTGTCCCAAGACTATTTGGTTGGACTAAATTTGTATCTTATGTTTGTTTAGTCATGTGATTAGATGTCTGAATTTGACTATTTTTAGTTATCTAATATTTGTTTGGGACATTATGGAGAAAGATAAATGCTCAAATGACTATTTTATCCTTTTCAATTATTTACTAAGTAATAGCAATATTAAACATAGCTTTAATATTTTAATTATCTTTAGCTAGATTAAATAAAAATTTATTTTATTTTATTTTTTGCACAATATTTTAATTTATTATTTTCAATTAAATTAAATTTATAATTTATATTTTTTATTTAATATATAATTTTAAATTAACGACAATAAAACATAATTTTATTTAATATATAAATTAAATTTTTTTAAAATTAAATTTAATCACACATCACCCACAAATGTTAAAAGATAAAATTTAGATCCAACAAAAAATATATATTATGCTTACAAAAAATAATAATTTAATAACATGCTGTATTGTACTAATAAATTTAATTTATAATTTATATTTTTTATTTAATATATAATTTTAAATTAACAACACTAAAAAAATAAATTTATTTAATATGTAAATTTAATTTTTTAACAACACTAAAAAAATTAAATTTATAATTTAAATTTTTTATTTAATTAGAATTTTAAATTAACAACGCTAAAAAAATAATTTATGAATGTTCAAAAGACTATTTTATCCTTTTCTAATTGTTTGCTAAGTAATAGCATGGAGGGTAAAATGGACATTTCACAAAATAATCCCATGGGATACCAATCTCATAGTTTCTATCTCACCTCCCGTATGGGATAGGATAGTCCCATATTTGTGGGACTAATAGTCCGGGGGGACTATTAGTCCGGAGCAAAAAAAAAACAAACAAACAATAGACTATTAGTCCGGTGAGACCAATAGTCCAATCACACTCCCTAATCCTTTAAAACAAACACACCCATTGGGACATCATTTTCCTATGATGTTGTGTGCATATTTCTAGGTTGGGCGGTGATAAAGTTGCAGAGGGGGAAAATTTGGGATTTCTATTTGACGAGGAGTAACATACAAAATTAAGTTACACACACTACGAATAACTTCACAATCAATTAACAGTAACTGTGCAATATTATGAGTGCCATTAATCAACACACATAAACACACAGAAAACGTTAAAATTAGGGGTGGGCAACGGTTTATCCGAACCGCTCAAACCGCCCAACCCGCCCAAACCGCATATAAATGGGCGGTTTCGCAAACATAATGCGGGCGGATGCGGTTTGAAATATGACAAATTTGCGGGTTGCGGGCGGGCCGCGGGTTAAAACCGCAACCCGCAAAAACCGCCCGCACTTTAATTAGTATTATTATTTTTTTTTTTTATATACTAACTTTGTAACTTTAACAGGAGCACCATTATGTTCTCTATGATACTAGGATCCTTATTTTTAAGTATTTCTCAACTTTCTTAATGTCGTAGAATTATCAAGTCCTAAATTTGGTTTCTTATATGATTTTCATTAATGACTCATCCACTTTTTCCTAATAAAATTTTTCTTCTGGTGATCGATGAAGCTTCTAGTTTGATTATTGATTACTGAATTGACAATTCTAATTGAGTACAACCTTTAATGCATTGATATACATTTTTTTCATGACAAAAATGTTAGTGATATTCAATTTTTATTTGTAAACTCATCAGAAAATTGTTATCAAATGATCACAAATATATAAAATGAATCTAATGCCTAAATTCGATGGGAAAAAAAAACTTAAAAATTAATTTTTAAAGAAAAAAGTGTAAACCGCAAACCGCCCGCACATTTACAAACCCTATCCGCACAAACCGCAAACCGCACTGCGGGCGGTTGCGGGTTGACTTTTTCCTAAACCGCATAGATGCGGGCGGGTCAAAACCGAACCGCAAACCGCACAAAACCGATCCGCGAACACCCTTAAAATAATAGGGAATAAAAAACCCACAGCCATTTCAACCCATATAAAACACCAATCTGAATGACAATGACATACCAATACACATCAACCAAAACCACAACATAACACAACACAACACACCGAGCATCACATGCAACAAATAATGCAAATGTAAAACATCCCCAACAACACGGCTCACCTGTTGCAGTCTCGACGGGTTCAGAGAACGATGCAAAATGACGGCCAGGAAAAAAATCAAACAAAACTGTAAGACAATGGAGCACAACACAAACAACCCACCGTTGCTCTCCCAAAGTCAACCCAAACCCTTACACACATTAACATTAGCAATTCCCCTCGCCAACACACCGAATCCCCAAGTTAGGAAAAACAAATCCCACAAAAGGGTATTACTGTAAACTTAAACATACTCAAAATTAGCGCTGTTCAAAAATTCGTTTAAACCGGTAATCCGGACCGAATTTTAAAATATATATATATATATATGTGTGTATAAAATATCAAGTTTTATTTTTATTAATTGGTTTTTTATAATTTTAATGATATCACGATGGTATAGATATGTAATATTAAGTAATGCCTTAATATTATTAATTTTTATCAAGAGTTAAATGTAATTAGTTTGAGTAATTATTTTTTTAATATAAACAATTTATTTTTGTAAATAAAAAATTTTAGAACCGTAAACCAAACCGAAACCGAACCGTTTTTTCGATTTGGTTCTGGTCCGGTTTTACAAGTGTAATGGTCTGGTCTGATTCTCAAAATCACAGAACCGCTAGGATCGGTTTGGTTCTTGGATTTTTTCAGAACCGAACCAATCCAGACCGTGTACACCCCTACTCAAAATCAACTCTGTAAACATTACCAAACAAAATGGACTAAATGGTGTATAAGAAAACTCTTAGGATTAAATAGTTCAACTTTTCATAATCTAGGATTTATGGGTAAATTTTTCTTAATTTTTTGTTCAAATAGTTTTTTTTTTCAATTATTTTTTTATAATTATTTTTTTTTCAATTATAATGTGTATGATCCTATTGTCATAAATAATAAAAAAATAAATATAAATATTTTAAATGTGAACAAATATATTTTTAAATTTTTTCAAATATTTTGTTCAAACCAAATGCATTTATAATTTATAATTTTTTAAAAATAAACAAAAATCAATTTATAAATTTTTTTATAAACATAAATAAAAAAAGTAAATGTTACCAAAGGCTATTATTTTACAGTCATTATTTTCCTTTCTTTTCTCTCATTTTCTTCGAAAGCCGAACGAAACGTAAAATCGGCCACTGATCTCAGCCATTTCTGCTTCGCTGTTTATTTACCTCTCGAGTTTTCAAACATATTTCATGGCTTCTATATGTAAGTCATTTTGTAGTTGAAAATTCAAATAATGTGTATTGGTGATAATTACAAATAAAACATCAGAAAATACAAATTACAATAATTGTTGAAAAGACTGAGGCACGAAAAATTCGCCCTCTTTAAGGAGATTCAAGCCCGGTTAGGCAAAGCCTCACACTGGTGCAGTAGAAAAAACTTTGACTTGTCTTCCAGGATACAACAGCCCGACTAAGTCGTATGGTTGGTTAAACTCAAAGTTTCGTCACATACACTCTTTATTTCTTTACTTGATAATCTCACACAAACATAATAAAACAATAAAAATTTCTTCTATATTCCAAGGTAAAATGTTAGCTCAATTTATAAGAGATGAAAGCTTGGTAGACAAGTTTCTTGGAGAATTCTTGAAAGTTGCTTGGAGAATAAGTATAGGAGAGGAAACTTGGTGAGAAAGTTCATTAGAGGAGACTTGGAGGCAAAGAAAAAGACTTGACTTAGGCAAAGACTTGGAAAGAGAAAAAAAAACTTGGAGGGAAAGGGGAAAAAAAAAAAATCAAACCTATAATACATTATAATGGTAAAATATCTTCTAACAATGTGTTTATATATGTTTGTGTATATGCATATCTAGAGAGAGATATGATAAATTTTGTCAATAATTGTTTTTATTTTGATTGAGCATTGTTTTGATTAACAACATAGACTATAGTTGATGTTTGAATTGTATTGAACAGAACTGGAGTGATTAGCAAAAAGTTTTGTGGGATTAATTTCTCTAGATTCATGATTAAGAAGTCCATGAGGCGTTGCAATTGTATTGAATTAACAATTGAATTGTACTGATTGTTTAACTTGTTTAAGAAATTATGTTTGATTTCTGGGAAATTGAATTGTACTGATTGTTTAACTTGTTTAAGAAATTATGTTTGATTTCTGGGAAATTTTCAAAAAAACAAACAAACAAACAGTAACATCATCATTTTCATTGCAATTATATTGAATTATGCTGGTTAACTTGTTTAAGAAATTATGTTTGATTTTGTTTTCAGTTTCAAAAAAACAAACAAACAAACAGTAACATCGTCATTTTCATTGCAATTATATTGAATTATACTGGTTAACTTGTTTAAGAAATTATGTTTGATTTCTGGGAAATTTTCAAAAAAACAAACAAACAAACAGTAACATCATCATTTTCATTGCAATTATATTGAATTATGCTGGTTAACTTGTTTAAGAAATTATGTTTGATTTCTGGGAAATTTTCAAAAAAACAAACAAACAAACAGTAACATCGTCATTTTCATTGCAATTATATTGAATTATACTGGTTAACTTGTTTAAGAAATTATGTTTGATTTTGTTTTCAGAACCTGTTTCCTGGCCATTTTTCAAAAAAAAAAAACAAAAAAATAATTAGTGAGGAAAAAAAAAAATCAGAAATCTCATCTTTTTCATTGCAATAATATTGAATTGTACTGGTTGTTTACCTTGTTTAAGAATTATGTTTGGTTTCGTTTTCAGAACCAGTTTTAAGAAATTATGTTTGTTTTTTATTTTAGAATCAGTTTTCTGGAAAATTTTCAAAAAAAACTAAAATCTAATTTGGTGAAAAAAATGAACAAATAAAAAAACTCATCATTCTTGTGATTTTATCTTTTTTGTGAGAGGAAATATTTTTTTAAAATTTGAAAATATGGTTTTGGTGGTTATTTTTTGCCAAAACTAATTTTCATTTTTTTCAAAAAGAATTATGAGAGCAAATTCTGAAAATCAAACCAAACAAAAGTGTTCTTGATCATTATTGCCAAGATTAATGTATTTGTTACCTTGTTGCAGTGTGTCTGTTGAGAAATTTCCTAAAAACCGAATGCTCGGTGAGCGCGAGATTGTTAATGGGAAGGTGCATTGTCCTATAATCCTCTGCTATTGTTTCACTCATGTTTCTCGTCTTTTTGTGTTGTATATATACATATGCTTATGCTTATGTGAATGTAATTTTAGTTTTCCAATTCTCTACAGGCTGGTAAATATGTGTGGTTAACTTATGAAGAAGTATATGAAATAGTATTGAAGGTTGGAGCTTCCATCCGTAGTTGTGGTATCAAGAAAGTAAGTTTATTTTGCTGTGTCGCAATTCAGAAGTTAAATTAGCTAGTGCAAGCAATTATAGATGTTAGCTAGTGCAAGTAATTGAGGCTAAATTTGAGCTTCGCCATACCATGGCGCAATTTCATTCCAACTAATTCTTCATTTGGTTTAAATTGATATTTTGCTTCAAAGTTTCATGCTAACTCTACCGTCTAATTACTTATAAAGGGTGCGAGATGTGGAATCTACGGTGCCAACTGCATGAAATGGATCATAAGTATGCAGGTAAAGTACCAATACACCTACCAAAGAGTTGGTTTTTGTTCAAAATACAGTGTTGTGACCTATTACATTTTTCTTCTTCTGTCTCCCTCTTTATCTGTGTGTAAGTGCTAGGTTATGTATTTCTGTAACAGTAGAGTTCTGGATGAGTGAAATTAGAAAATGATTCTTTTGAGTTTTGAGCTCTAAATTCAAGTAGCCCATTCATCACGATATGTATATAAAAGCATATTTTGTGATATCTTTCATAGTGTAAGGAAAATTTTATCATTTAGATATGAATGAAGTTTGATACTCAGCTGATATATTAATTTGGCATTTTAGCAGTCTAATAGTTTTTTACATTTCTACAGGCCTTCAATGCCCATGGACTATACTGTGTTCCCTTATATGACAGTCTAGGTACGCTGTTTCCATGCTTCGTGTGTGAATTTGAATTTGAATAATAAGGGATTAACTGGTCATTATAGAATGAATGTGTTTTACACATCATGTGGCCTTAATATGGGTGTACATGTCATGTGGGCTTATAAATGGTGTTAGTGATCTTATTTTTATCTAATCATGGTTATTTTGATACTTGTCCAACATGGAAAAACTTAAACAAAGGCCAAAAGGATTGTGTTTTGCTGCATAGACATGGTGTATAATTTTTATTCTAAAAACATAATTATCTCTGCTGAAACGGTAATTTGTCCATTGATAAAGATCAGAGATGGCATTGAAATGGGTTCAGTTACATGTTGGGTCATTCTGTTATTTTGCTACGTTTCTAGGTGCTGGTGCAGTGGAATATATCATTTGTCATGCTGAGATTTCACTTACCTTTGTAGAAGAAACTAAAATTCCTGAGGTAAGTAAACATTTTCGTTATACTCAAAAGTGATGGTCCAGAAAGTTTTGGCATTTGTACCTTCTTTGCTTATTGTTCTTTTGTTGACTTGATGAAAATCATTTTCTGGCTTCAAATTTGATTTTAAGAACTTCCTAGGTATAATTGTTTCTTTCTTTTTATTTCGTTTCCAGGTCTTAAAAACATTTCCAAACACCATAAAGCATTTGAAAAGTAAGTTGCTTTTGCTGTTTCTCTTCTTAATACAAGGAGTAGTAAATTACCAAATTTTATTAAAATTTGTGTTATGTTGTGTAGCTCTTGTGAGCTTTGGAAAGGTTACAGATGAACAAAAGAAGGTAGCTGAAAATTTTGGTCTGGCATTATATTCTTGGGATCAGTTTTTGCAGCTGGTAGGCTACTTGCTTTAAACTATCCATCTTTAAGTTAGTTGTTTGTTTGAGTAGAAAATTTCCTCCATGCGTTACAGATTATTTTTCTTCTATTTCCTTCGTTGTGATTGGGAGGGCGTAGCACAATGTTTGAGCAAAAATGTGAATTAAGATTAGCTTTTTTCTAGAATATTTTAGTTATGGACCTTACAGTTCTATTATCTCTGCTGCTGAGTTATATAAACCAAATCAGCTTGCAAAAAACTGCACGAAACAGCGCTATTAGCTTCATCGTTGCTTTATTATAAACCTATCAAATTTCTACATTTCTTTCCTGCATCATTATTGTTGATGTTTATGAAATGAATGGCATTTCTTTGGTGGATTTACTATTGTAGATTCATTCTAATTCTATTTTACACTTCACGTGCACCAACAGGGAAAGAATGAGCACTTTGATCTCCCGATAAAGAAGAAAACAGATATTTGTACAATAATGTATACTAGTGGCACAACTGGTGATCCAAAGGGAGTAGTGATATCCAACAAAAGCATTCTTTCGATTATATCTGCAGTAAATCACTCACTAGAGAGCATGGATCAAGGGGTAAGATAATTTCAAGTTATGTAATATTAGCCCTTGGCGATAATCTTGGCTATCTAAGCGATATGATTGATTGATTTTTCAATGCTTTTGTTTTGCAGTACTCTGAGGAGGATGTATTTTTGTCATATCTTCCTCTAGCACATATTTTCGATCGAGTCATAGAGGAACTGTTCATTTCTATTGGATCCTCAATAGGGTTTTGGCGTGGGGTATGACAATGACAACATGTTATTCTTGTTATTTGTGAATGGCTAAATATAATAACATTTTTCTCCAATTGTATGTTCAGGATGTGAAACTATTGATTGAAGACATCAGAGAACTAAAACCAACTGTTTTATGTGCTGTTCCGCGAGTCTTAGATAGGATATATTCAGGTAAGCACTACAAATATGCGGCTTAGGCATTGTCCTTGTGTAGAGTTTGAAAGCTATCTTGCTGAACCATCCTCTTTGCACTATTCCATGAGATACCAGTAAATCATTCTCTGACTGTAAAGGAAATTCATTAAATTGTCAAAATTATTTAGTTTGTCAATTTTTGGTCAAAAAGTTCTTTACGAGACCATTCCAATCAGTGTGTTTTGTTAAAATTTTCTGAATTCAATTTTTTGAAAATTGAATTTTTTGTCTTTTGTGTTTTTTTATTTTTATTTTTAGTGAATATTTTTAAAATTTTAAGCATTTTTTTCTTTTTTAGATGCACTTTACTTAGATGTATCCAAATAGTAAAATATTTGTAAAAAAATATTTTAAAAATTAATAAATATACAAAAATACGAAAAATGTATTGAATTTTTTTTTTGTATTTTTGGTATATAGTGAATTTTTTAAAGATTTTTTTCACAAATATTATACTTTTTGAGTGCTTTTATGTTAGGTGTGTTTGAAAATTAAAAAAAAATTACTTAAAATATTAAAAAAAATTCAATGAAAACAAAAAAAAAATACGGAAAACAAGAAAGTAGAATTTTTTGAAAAGTGAATTATAAAAATGAAAGCCAAACAGAGTGATTTGTTTTCTTGACTGGTGGGTATTGCCACGTTCATTTTCTCAATCCATGACAATTTTTTCCAATTGACTGTGACTGTAAGCCAAAATTTCTTTTCAGCATTTGGATCGATGCATAAATGGATAACTACTTAAAACTCTTTTAAAACTTATAACCAAACAAATTTTTTCTTTTTAAAACTCATAACTTGAAACACAACTTCATACTTCTGTTCAAAAAAAAAAAGAAACACAACTTCATACTCAAATCATGATTATAAAACTAAACCAAACGGAGCCTTACATTTCAGGTTTGATAGAGAAGACTTCTTCCGCGGGTTTTGTCAAAAATGCATTGTTCAACGTTGCATACTCATAGTAAGTGCTATTTTCTTTAGCCTTAGTGGCTCAATTTACCTTACCAAGTTCCTTTTGAGGCATCCAACTAGGTAAATGTATCAAAGTCGGCACAAGTCCTAGCCGGGCTTTTTGAAATCTTGATGTCTGTATGATTATGAAACTTACTATAGCCTTTTCATTTTCTGTTTCTCGATCCTATATTTTGACAATCTGCAGCAAACTGCGTAACATGAATAAAGGCTACAAACATTTCGAGGCTGCTCCACTTTTTGATAAAATTGTTTTTAGCAAGGTAGTGGAAGTGATTCAATACTGCAACTACTCTACACTTTTGGTTTCCCTTTGGACTTTCGCCTCGGCTGAAAACCTATTTCTCTTCAATTTGGTTAATTATGGATCCAGGTGAAGGAAGGTCTAGGTGGAAAAATTCGTCTCATTCTATCTGGAGCAGCACCTCTTGCTACCCACGTGGAAACCTTTCTACGAGTGGTGACTTGTGCTCATGTTTTACAAGGATATGGTAATCTCTGTCATTGAACAATTTCAATATCTTTTGTATAGATGACTGATCTTGTTAATTGTTTGTCCTCTAGGTTTAACTGAAACCTGTGCGGGGTCCTTCGCTGCACGGCCAGATGAACTAGCAATGATTGGTACAGTTGGTCCTCCATTGCCAAGTTTGGATGTGTGCCTAGAATCTGTTCCTGAAATGGGATACGATGCCCTATCAAGCACACCTCGTGGTGAAATATGTATACGTGGTAATGTTCTGTTCTCTGGATACTACAAACGCGAGGACCTCACTAAAGAGGTGATGATTGATGGATGGTTCCACACAGGTTTGTCTGCATCACAGTTTATATTATATTGTTGTATAAATCTTATCCACTATTTTTGCAAATTGGTTCCTTTATAACGTTGCTCGTTAACATATTCTGTAGGCGATATTGGTGAATGGCAACCGGATGGAAGCATGAAAATTATTGATCGCAAGAAAAACATTTTCAAGCTTTCACAAGGAGAGTATGTATCAGTTGAGAATCTGGAGGGTATTTATTCTCTTGTTTCTGGTATTGACTCGGTATGTCTCCTCACTCGTGGATAAGTACATATAAACTCATCTTAGCCTTTAGTTATTATGGTTCATGGGATTGATTAAAATCCTTCTTCTTCTTCTTCTTCTTCTTCTTCTTCTTCTTTTTTTCTTTTCTTCGCCCTTTTTTAATTTTAAAATCTTGATCACGTTTCAAAAAAATAGAAAATGAAGCAATGGCCCTACTTTTTAAGGGCAGTTATCAGTCCAAGCATTCACTATTCTGCATGATATCCATATCAGTTATTCAAGCAAAATGGTTAAAGTTGTAAAATGGTAAATTAAGTGATTTAGAATTTGCCATATCATCAAAAACTTTATTTTCCTATTTTCTCTTCGTAGCATTTATCGGTCCTGTTTTCTTTTAGGAGTAACATCTGTCGCAAAAATATAATAAATCCAGCGTGGTTCTGATTCTTATTTCTTTCCTCTAAATTTTTTTCGTTTTGTTTTAATTTCGTAGTGAATTCTTCTGCTTATGCATCTTTCAGATATGGGTCTATGGGAACAGTTTCGAGTCCTTTCTTGTCGCTGTTGTGAACCCCAACCAGCAATTTTTGGAATGTTGGGCTGAAGAGAACGCAGTGGCTGGCGATTTTGATACTCTGTGTGAGAATTCTAAGGCAAAAGCATACATTCTCCAAGAACTTACTAAGATTGGAAAAGAAAAGAAGGTTCTAATCTCTCTCCCTCTTAAAATATGATCGGTATGTTAGAGATATCAATCTTAACTAATCGTGTTCTCCATGCAGTTAAAAGGTTTCGAGTTTATTAAAGCTGTCCACCTCGACCCAGTGCCATTCGACATGGAGCGTGATCTTCTCACTCCGACTTACAAGAAGAAGAGGGCTCAGTTTCTCAAATACTATCAGGTTAGCTCCTTTGTTCTTCTCCACTTAAATCTTCCATTCCTATGCCTTGTATAGTTGAATGGAGCCCTATTTACGAATCATGATGAACCCATGATTAACTCCCAAAAGTGAAGTTCCATTAAGGCTCCGTTTGCTTCAATATAAAATATTTTTGAGAAAAATGTTTTACTCATTTTCCATGGTTTGGTTGAACATAAAATAAGTGAAATATTTTTTAACAAAAATAACTTTCCTCTTAAATTTCTGCAAGTCATATTTGTGTATCTTGCTCCAACTCTCAAACAGTTTATAAAAAGTTTTATCTTTTTTGGGGTGTGCTATATAAGCACATTTTTTATTTTTTTTTTTGGTTACATTACTTTTTTTATTTTTCTACACATCTTTTTATAAAAATTTTTATTTAGATCATTCCAAACAATTCCTAGTGAGCAAATCCAGTCGGTTTTGCAGCTGTGGATAATTATTGCTTCATCTCAAGTATCAATTCAACATCTAGAGAAATTGCATGTAGAGAAAGTACAACTTAAGTATTAAGAAAATATTCTACAAACATCAGCCAAACACCAAAAAATAGAAAGAAAATTTAGATTTTACATGTGAAATATTTTGTGTAAAATATTTAACCTCAAAACAAAAAGAACCTAATTCAGAATCTATTTTGCTGACTAATACCTTACACTTGAATGGCCAAAGGTTGTGGCAACTTAGCAAGTGGAAGAGAGACAGGGATCGAGAGGCTTTTTTTTTTAAGTTTAACACTTAAATTTTAAAGTTCAAAAAATTCAACATTCTTCAGTACTACAATTTTAGTTTGCAGTTTCATGCCAATAGAATATGTTGATATTTAGCTCTCTCTCTCTCTCTCTCTCCCTCATATGTATGTGTTGGAATGGACACTGACTGAACACTGTATTATATATTGCAGAATGTCATTGATGGTATGTATAAAAGCGCAAAATAAACAATCTGATGATGATGATGATGATTATGATGATGCGCAAGCCTTCATGTTGATCAAGAAATGTCTGCTAAAAATACCAAATGCGGTTAAATTCTTTATTTGTATTAGCAAATTCAAATACCTTCTTTGTTCAAAAAAAATTCAAGTACGCCTTCCACTCCTTTGCACTTCGGAATTCAATGTTATTATGTTGAGTCTCAATGCTAGTTCGGAAATTGCTTTCTTGACTAATTTTGTTTTCAGCAAATTTTCTATTAATTTTCTGACCCCAAAAAAAAATAAATAAATAAAAAAAATTCCACTTTTGATTAAATAAAATAAAATAATTATCAAAAATTCAAAAAAAGAGGGTAAATTACCCCTTAAGCGCTTTTTTATATAATAATAAAATTATCTAAATTATTAATTAAAATATATTTTGATATTGTTAAAAATTATTAATTAACTTGATAATTTATTGATAAAATGAGCCATTTGTTATGAAATTAAAATTTTCAAGAGGCAAAATGCTATTTTTAAAATTGCAATGCTTTGCTCGACTACAGAATCGCTACCTAAATAATTTATTTTTGGAAAATTTAAGAAACCCTGACTCGTGCCAAAGGCCACGTATCTGTCATCACCAAAGTTACCTCGGCTCGGGAATTTGGGTATGAAAGGGAAAGGTCCTGAAATGAGCACCCCGGCTCGCCCGATCAATGATCGGCCTCTACTAAACATAATATGTTGTTTTATAAACACACGTGTTCTTATTCTAATTATTAGCTAACTTTATTACGTGACGCACACAAGTATAAACTAAACTCGCGAGAATTGGAACAACCCAATTCATGTTTATTTTCGAAAATGATTTGAAAATGCTACTTGCAAGTAGGCTAAAGCGTAAATTTGCCACCCTCAAATGAGCTTAAAACATGATGATTTGCTACTTCGAAAAGTAGACTTAAAACTCACATTTATCGAGTTGTTTTAATTCAAGCAAAACAAATTTCAAGAGGTGTATTTGTAATTTATTCAAAAAAATAATTCACCCCCTTTAATTTTCTGACCCAAAAAAAAATCCTCTTTAGATTAAATAAAATAAAATAACTATAAAAAATTCAAAAAAAATAAAAAAAGGTAAATTACCCCTTGAGGTATAGTTAAAATACAAATTATTCCTTATGATTTGAAAAATTACAAACACCTCATTGTAAGAATTTTTTTATTTAACAAAATTAATTAGAAAAATAAAATTACTAATTGTTCTCTTATATAATAATAAAATTATCCAAATTATTAATTAAAACATAATTTGATATTATTAAAAATTATTAATTAACTTGATAATTTATTAATAAAATGAGTCATTTGTTATAAAATTAAGAACTTCATGAGGCAAAATGTAATTTCTAAAATTACAAAAAACAATTCGTATTTTAAACAAATTTCAAAAAATATATTTGTAATTTATCTTAAAAAAAATTCACCCCTTTGTCCATGTAGAAAATATTTTCCCAAGAAACAAAATACGAAAGTTTAACAAAAAAACAAAATACATGTTTGACGAAAACAGGCATAATAAGACTGTCGAGCTTTAAACAAATTTTAAGAGGTGCATTTGTAATTTATCCAAAAAAATAATTCATCCCTTTGTGTAGAAAATATTTTCCCAAAAAACAAAATACGAAAGTTTAACAAAAAGACAAAATACATGTTTGACAGAAAACAAGCATAATAAGACTGTTGAGCTTTCGAAATAATAATGTGCTTTCGAAATAATAATGTTCAATATCCTACCATATATTAGTATCATGAGAATTTTTTTAACTAAAATTATATGAAATGCTTCATACCAGAAAGAAAATATAGATCCAATTCAAAGCAATTAATAACTATCCGAATGTCCAGCTAACATACCTAATTGTTACAGTTTCTTCACTTTTTATTGTGCACCGACAAACTTATTCTATCCTAAATAAGTTAAAGAAATGAATAATAATCCTCACCTTAACCTAGGACTTCTCTTCATCGGATAGAGAGCATGGTGGCCCAGGGACCGAGTCGACAAAGAATTCCTCTACTGAAACAAAGACGAGCTGAGTGTAAGACAAATCATAAAATGGAAAGAGCAAGAGGTATTTGAACTGTAGTCGCATTGTTCTAGAATTTTTAGATTTTTTTTGTGATCAAACTTTCCCCAATTCTGAAATAGTAGGTTGTATGTCGTCGGGTATAGCTAGTAAATCCCCTCGAAGCTACCAGCTAAGCACGGAAACGGACACACAGACGCTCAAATTGCCAAAAATATAAGACATTACACGCAGAAGACACGTGCAAAACATATAATTCTACATATTCATATTCATTTATTTAATCTCATCAAATTCATCAACCTTGAGTATGACACTTCATATCCCTAATGTGTCCATTGCGTTTCCGACTAGAAAAAAAATTATGGGACACTTACTCTAGGGGTGTCCAGAGATTGTCCGACTCCGAAACATGTTGGATACCAATACGTGACTTCAAGAGAGGTGATTTTCTCTATTGAACTTTTACTAATTCAATAGAAAGATTGTACTCTTTCATTGTTCTTCAGTATGGTATATAATTTTCTGACCATCTCTTTTAAATAGAAGAGCTATGCATCTTCACAAATGGAAAATTAGCATGCATTCCAATAAATTAATCATTTTCGGTCAAATGCTGAGAAAACTAGAAGAAGTCATGATTCAGCATACCTATATCCTCTTGCTCTGGAGAATCAAGTAAAATATCTGAATCAGAAGGCAAAAATGGGGAACCAGGATAATTTCCCAAGGCTCCTAGATCTGCAACCAATTTCAAAGGAAGAGATATATAATTAACCAAAACACACAAGAATTTTAAAAACAAAAACAAAAAAACAGAATCAAAATAAACAAGACAAAAAATATATTCAATGGCAGCCAAAAAACCTATCTTTTCATTTTCCGATCTAATCTTAGATGTGTATCCGTGCATATAGAAGATTGGCTGCTTAAATCCACCACCAAACACAAAATGTTTAAAAGAATCATGAACATAATAAAACAACCACTTTGTCATTCAGAGGGCCAAGACATGTTTACCAAGAAATGGTTGTTGAATTACTATATATACATATAAGCAATGTATTGAACAATTTCTGAATGGGTCACATAAGTGACGGGGCTGTCATTAAGAAGCATATAATGCCAAAATATTTATAATCCCAATACACTTTTTACATATCCCAAAACACTCGTATATTCTTATACGGTTTTTACACATTTCAATACACTACTTACATATTTTCCAACATTAACAACAGCCCTATGGGCTGTCTTCAGCATTTTCCTTTCCGAATAAGTAATGCGTCTAACAAGAAAGAAACGGGTGTAGGTGCACATTGTATGTTTTTAAGATGTGAATCCTGCTGACAAAATGTCCAATTAACTACAATTGTACACTGACAAGCATTAAAATATTTGCTTATAGTCATAGTTAATTTTCAGGAGTCTTTGCAGGTTTGCTAGGCTGGTAAGAATACAGTGTCACAGAAACTGAACAGATCTACTCATTTATGTTTAACAACCGAGTATAGAGGTGCAACTTCAATCCCAAACAACATTACAACTTGTTATACATGTATATAACAGTTGAAATGGTCCAAAAGTACCTCCCAAGTTTGACAAGTCTGCTGTCAGGTCTGAAAGGCTAAAATTCCAAGGTATCTGAGCCAATGATCGAAGGGAATCTCTGGAATTCCCCACCCCATTATCTGGTGGAAGCTGCAATCCTACTGAATTTGCCACATCAGAAGTAAATGCTGTGTCAAGTGCTGATGTATCTACTCCCATACCCGATATATCCGATGCGGTGAAGGGGAAATGGCCAGTAGATGCCACTGAAGTAGGACTCACAGGCATATCAGACATAGATGACATGGCACTGCTTGGTGGAATGGCAGCAGGTGTACTGTTGTCCATCACCATACTTCAGCAAAGGCAAAAGCAACAGCCATTAGCAGAATTTCTAGTACGCTACATTGCGGGAAAATAGAAGGAATACTGAAATTATATTACATTAAAATTTAAAAATTAATATTTCATTAAAGATAATAACACAAGCTAATGCCATGCTGTGCAATGCCAGGGTAATAATACTTCCCACTACTAATGAGATCTCATGAAATTCAAAAAAATTCTCACAAGAAGAAGGTATGTTAACAAGAGCATGGACTTCAAAATACATTAATTGATGGAAGAAGGTAGCCAGAGATATTTTCTCCATCCGAATGTAAAGGAGCATCAATGTATTTCAGGAAACCACTCGGCTGAATTTATTACTGGCTCAAAAAGGCATGACGCTCATTTTGACTATTTTTGGGGTCTACGATTGTCATCATGGACACATTATCTAAACATGACAACTATATCATAGGCATTTATCATACACAGAATCGAGTGGATAAGATCAGCCAGAGGGAGAGAGGAAGTAAATGGAACAGTTATGGTTTGCCAATTAATGAATGGAAAATCATAAAGAAAAATGAGATGAAGATAGGGGAGAGTTCTCACTCGTTCCCAGAATTCATCCGGATGGGATGGAAATTGCCTGGTGCAGGCACTCCATTAACCACATGACAGCTAGATATTCCACATGCCATTGAATCGAGATGAGGTTGACCAGTAGCTGAAACTGGTGGTTGCTGTAGGACAGGGTATCCCATAGGCAAGTTGTTAACTGCACTGCAAATGTGTGATATTAAATAATAATGATCATAAATGATATATGTATGCCATCCTAACCACAGTTCTACCCTTCTATGAACCTAACCTTATTCTGGTATAACCCTAAAATCTTCGTTTTTGTCACGTGGATTGATGGACTCTTCATTACGTGCAGAGCACCCACATCAATCTCGGCATGGATATGAGACACTTCCGCATCTATTACAAAACACTTCCCCGACAGCACAAGCCAAGAAAGGAACAAAGGAACACTTTCCTAGTTCAAAATTTAAATTTGTTCTTCTACTCATTTTGGGTAAATGAGTAGAACTTCATTTTACCTTCAGAAAGTGATGAAAATACTTAATCGATGGACACTTTGGCCATGGCTCTAGTTCTCAGATATTGGGATTAAATGAATCTAATAACTGGAGTTCTTGACACACAGCCGCACCCGATACACATTCCTGGGCCATGAAAAAGTGAGAATTTACCTGGCATGGGATGAATACCATTCTGTATTGGAGCCAAAGGAACCTTTGGAGGTATAGGGTACTTCATTAGATGATACTGATGCTCAAGCAAATGATTGAACAATATAATTTGTTTCTTCAATTTTAGCCTTATGTAATATGCCCTGAAAAAGTCAGCATTTTCTTCTTCTAACTTCTGCCATACTGAATTAACAAAGAAAATGATCAGTTGAAGAAAAAAAGTTACTCAATAAAAGCTACAATTAAATGATTGCAAGAGCATTAATACATTAATAAATAAACTGGCAAAAAAAATTCAAAAGATCTTTTATCTTTCAAAGCAAAACTCATAAACTTTAAAAAACCTCTACTCTTTTATTTTATTTTTTAGGTGGATAAAATCTGTTTTTACTTAAATAGGTTATATTGGATCATGTTGGATAGATTAGATGGAAAAATCTATGGTGCATCAGAAATTGATGAGCAACCCAAGTATCATTCGAACTACAAATGATTTTTTTCAAAAGATGCTTACCCAAATTTGAAAATCCAGGATCTATTCTTGCACGATTCAAGAGGGTTTTTACCACCTCATCTCTATTCATATACAACTGTAAGCACCGTTCTATCAAATTCTGGACCTGTAACAAATCATTTAAGTTTGCAAAAAAAAAAAAATTTATATGACAGAAAAATCTCTAAAAAGAAGACACACCTACAAAATAGAAAGAACAGACTGTCTTACAAGTTCAATATCCTCACGAGAAACTTTCTTATTATCATTGCTTGAAGTGGAAATCGAACCCGAGTCAGCTAAAGGAGCCTCTGTTCCATTGTTCTGTTGGTCTCCTTGGGACTCATGTGAAACTTGGGTTGAGGATTGTATTTCAGGTGTATTCTGTGAAACCTGTGAAATATCTTCAATTTGATTACAAAAAAGAACTACAATAAAACAAATTGCATTTTCTGGATTGTGTTGATACTATGGGGAGGTGTCTTGTTTACAGGTCTTTTGGGTCTCCTGTGGACCGCAGTTCAGTTTTTTGCTTGATGCAATTGAGTATCCCCTTTTGATGTTGTACTAGTCATTAAAAAAATAATAATAATTGCATTTAGAATAAATACATAAATAGGACAAAAATAGCAGTTCTAGGAAGTTAGACAGAAAACTGCACCATGATGGGGTTTAAAATACGGGCGCCCAAGTCAATCAAATTTGTTTTCAATAAAATTTTCTAGAAGCATAATATCTATACATATGGATTATATAAGATTGGATGAAATAAGAAATTATAAAGCAATGGAGAGAGAGCCCACTAACAGATTTGCATAAAATATTATATGATCATTGTTAAAGTCTTAACATCAAAACCTGGACGTCCTTCATTTCAGATGAATGCAAGCTGATTGCATCTCTTCATCAATCTCTCATATCTTGCTGCTACAGCTACGGTCATCAAATTCACCAAGGTTAAAATGCTTGTTTCTAATCTTATCACACTTAATAAGCTGGAGTATTTCTACCTGGAAAAAGAATATCACCACTATAAAATTCAACCGTGTAGCTACATGAACTACTCTAAGAGAGAAACAAGACTCAATGCCAGAGTACAATACACTTGTATTAAAAATTTACAGGAGTACGAAAACATTCTGCGTTTTCTGCCTTAGAAAAAGCTTAATTGATTTTTGCCCGATGAAAAAGGAAATCAAGACTATGAATACAAAAATCTCTGATGCTTTCATCTGTTCATCAATTCTATATATAAAATGGAAAAGAGTCACACATACACACACCTCAGAAGCCATTTATGATTGCAAAACCATAACCACATCCACATGCTTAGGGGTATAACACTAGGCTAAAGTCAGGATGTTAAATTCATAGATACTTCAAAGGTGGGTGAAGAAATAGATGACAAATGGAGCAGAATCTATCAATTTTTCCTTGTGTTAATAATTTGCAGAATCTGAAGATATATCTCAAAATGTCATTGGATGTACAACACCTAATAATTCTATATTTGCAAGTAGTTCCTTTACTCATAAAAAATAAAACAACATTCCGAAAACTGACGAACAGGTAGAATATTTACTTCCACCAATGTTAGCAACAAGCAGTTAGACAAAGATCACAACAAGACAACAAGAATAATAATACAAACCATAAGAACTCCTAAACTTTATAGTGCCTTAATCATAAAACTGAAAAACTCGAATGCTGCTGAACACCAAACTTGGAAGCCTATCGCCAAATTGCCAGTTACCAGACTAATTTCTGTGCATAATTCACATTACAAATCTATACACTTTGTAGTGTTTGGTTCCTTATAATGATTTCGAGCAGGAAATGGAATGACTATTGCTTGGCCATTTACAACTGCTTGGCCATTTACAACGGAATCATCATTCTCTTAAATTGGTAAATTGTGATTCCATGGAGATTACTAGAAGAATATACATTTATTTCCCTCTTACTAAACCAAACATAGGAATGAATGAGTATTCTGATCCAATGACAATTCTATTCCGGCCTTCAATCTAGTGAACCAAACACTGCCTAAAACTTCATAAAATGTTCAACATGTTCAATTTCATTCTAGGAACAAACAATGGCTTATTGACTGACAAATCAAGCAATAAAATGAACAATCAATCAACTGAAACTCAATCCATACACGGACACACAGCTCTTTCATTCTTCAAATCTACTTATTCAATAGGCCAACACTCCCTCTCTCTCTCTCTCTCTCTCTCTCTCTCTCTCTATATATATATATATATTTATATTCATATGCAAAACGAGATCTAGCGATTATATACCTTACACAGAGCTTTGTGAAACTCCAAAATGGCGAAAACTCGCTTTGTATCGACGAATTTCGAAACCCTAACTCTCAAGAGCTTCAGATTCAGCGAAAAAATAAATCTCTTCGGAGAAGAGCTTCACGAAATTACAGATGAAGAAAAAGCGAAGATTCAAGAAGTACAAACAGTGATTATCAGTTTAAGTAATGGTTTAGTGGTTTATGCGCCATGTGTAGAAGCTTTTGGTTCATTGAAGAGTTTGAGAGAGTCTGCGAGAATTGAAATGGTGTTTTGGTTGAACATGGAGATGAAAAATGCAGAGAGATTTTGGAAAATTTGTTGAGTTCGATGAAATGGTTTAGGACTTTGACAGAGTGAGAGTGATGAGAGAAATCAATTGGGAGACGAAGGTGAAGGGACACTGAAGCCTCGTTTGGGACTAAGTATTTTAATAAAAAAATAAAAAAACTACTATAAATTTTCGTTTTTATTTTTTTATTTTTTTTAAATATTTTATTATAAAAACATTAAAAAATTATTAAAAAAACATTTTTTTAAACGACACCTGTAATTGTTTTGTCAAAAATTATCAAATATTCATTCATAAATTCTTATAATTTTAAAATTTTCTCTTTCTTACGTGATAATTCTCTTTGATTATTTTTCATGTTTTATATTTTCTTTTATTTTCTATTTATTTGATTAATTAAAATGAAAATTAATTTCATGGCTTGTGGATAAATATATTTGTTTGATTAATTAAAATTAATTTCATTGCTTACGGATAAAGATTTGAATTTGAAAATTCCTCCATATAGATAAACATATAAAAATTGAAAATTAATTTTATAGTCTACATATAAAGATAAAAGTTAATTTCATAACTTGTGGATAATTTAAAATTTCTTTCCATAAATAAACATATAAAAATTGATAAATAATTTATAAAAATTAGTTTCATAACCTACTGAGAAAGATAAAGGTTAAAAAATTAATTTAAAAAAATGAAATTACTCTTGTTTTTTACACTTCATTTTGTACTTTAATTAATTTCATTATAGATAAACATATAAAAAATCATAAATAATTTATAAAAATTTATTTCATGACCTATAGATAAAGATAAAAATTTTAAAAATTATTTTAAAAAAACTAATTTCATGACTTATAGATATGTATTGATAAATAATTTATAAAAATTAATTTCGTGGTCTATAGATAAAGATAAAGATTAACTAATTTATTTACAAAAATTTAAAATAATAAATTTAGATAAAGATAAGATTTGTTAATCTGTATCTATCGAAAACATATCTATCTAAATCTTTATTTTTATTTACTCATATTTTTTTCTCCTTCTATCACATATTATCTTTATTTATTTTGAATTTTTATCTTGTGAAATGCCTTTATCTGTAACTTCTTATATCCTCTTAAATTTTTAACCTTCTCCTCATAATTTTTATTATTTGTTATTATCTACCAAGTGATAAAGAGATATATATATATATATAAATTGGTTGGCTCTAGATAAGAAGAGTATTAATAATGAAATAATAAAAACTGCATGTGAGGAGGTAGCACAAAAATCTGATAAAATTAATTTTCGTCCTTGCATTCATCCAAGGTAACAATTTGATATTCTTTGTTTCAGTTGTTAAAAATAGTTTATATTAGATCATTTCTATTTGTTTTTTCTTTTTTATTTTTTATAAGACTGTCATTTGTTATAGTATTTCTTCAATCTCATCTCTAAATTATCTCTTTGAATTTTTTTTTAATACTTCAAGCCCATCTCTAAATTCTCTCTTCGAATTTTTTTTTTTATAATAAAGTTTAGAACCAATTTCTTATCAAATTTGTTTTCTTGGTGCTTATTTTATTGAAGGATTGAGACAAGTAAAACTTTCATATGATATATGATATTAATGAACACGATACACGATGGTAGAAAATACTACATATTTGTCGATACCTCTCTGATATCATTAGCTAATTTGCTAGATTATATTTTCAATTTAGAGTCCATATGATTTAATTCAATGTCTATGACTTTAGTGACATTCAACCATTTTTTCATTGAGTAACCGATATAATTTTTTTGTTGGTATATAATGATTAAAGCTATCATTTGTTATATTTCTTCAAGTACAATTAAAAATAATTTGTCATCATTTTTTTATAAATAAAATTGATTAAACTATTTTCTTATATAATTTTTATAATCCTATGAAATTCTTATCTTGAAATTTTTTTTTTCTTTCTTAAAATGTTGTAGGAACTATGAAAGTATTATCTATCTATACTATATATTAAGCAAAAGAGGATTTTTAACTCCAAGCCTTGTAAGAGCTCCAATCTCACAATCTAAATTTCCTGATTTTTTAATTTTTAAAAAAAAATCTTAGCATTTATTAACTTCTCCCAACTCCTAAGTCTTACCATCATAATAACATTTTAATGCATTAAAAACAAGCATAAAAAAAATTCTTTGAAATCCAACACATATAAATTCCTTGAAAAGTCCCAACACATATGATTATTATCCCTCATAATAACATTTTAATGCATTAAGAACAAGCATAAAAAAAATTCCTTGAAAAGTCCAACACATATGATTATTATTAAAATATTAAACTTTAATATAATATAAAAAAGGAAAAAAAGAAGACATTTAAAAAAAAAATTTAAAAATCACAATTCACAAATATAGATAATTGTAAACACAATCCGTGCATAGCACGGGTGATATACTAGTTTATGTTATGGGGAAGGATTTATGCTTTCGATATGATAAGCATGTGTCATTGATAGAGGATATCAAAAATAGAGAGTTAGGATCAATTAACGATTTGTTTGAGAAGTTCTTTTTATGAATCGGGTAACAAACTTAGATTAAAATTTTTAAAAAATTACATAGAAATTATAATTAAAAGTTGAGGATTAATCATAATTTGGTTCCAGAATAATAATATAAATCACTGATTTAAAAGTCTAAGTAAGTTTACGCTAACTTTTTTGAGTTTATAGAATTTCTCTATTTTAATACTTTGTTTTGTTTTTATTTTTGTTTTTTTTCTGCAGGACACTATAGTTTGATACAAGTTTTTTATTTTATCAAATGATTGTGATACTATTATCCCCAACAATCTTTATAATTAATAATTTTTTATGCATATCAAATTTTATTTTGAAATTTTGTTGATTAATTATTGTTGACATCTATCAAGATGGCCTAATATCATAATTTGCCACTATTAAAACATAATTCAATATTAGAATAATTTATTTATCACACAAAATATATAGTTTGTTTTTTCGTATATCACACGAATTATCGCTAGTAGAATGAAAGGTGAAAGACACAGTGAGAGAAGGAAAAATGCCTAACACCCCCAGTGGGGGTCACTGGGGGTCGCCCCTGATTGGCTGAAATTTTTTTTTTGGATTCCAGCCACTGGCAGTGTGCCACCTGCCACTGGGGTTCACTGGGGGTGCCCCCACTGGGGGTCGGTAGCATGGCTGGTGAGAGAAGAGTCTCGCCAAACAGAGCTAACAGTCTATTTGGCTTGCGGGATTTTAGTGAGAAAATAGACGAAACGAGAATAAGAGCTTCTTAGTTTTTAAATTAACATTGAAATTTGATTTATTAATTTTTAATTTTTTTATTTTCTATCTTTTTTTATTAATTAATCAATCAATTATTTTTTTCTCTTCTCTCTCCTCCTTCTTCTTGCATTTTACACATCAATCAATAATTTTTTTTTATTTCCATCTATTTAAGTAACTCGTTTAACAACTATATCTTTTAGTTAAAAAGTTAAAAAAATCATTATAAGTTGTCATATCACTCTCTCTACTTTTCTACATATCTTTTCTTAAAAAGTCAAAAAATTACTAAAATGGCTTGTTCATAAATGAGTTACACTTTTCCTCACATTCTCAATATTAACAAGTGTCATGAGAGCACTTGTTAGCATTTACCTAAATTAAATAGGATACGATTATCGAATGGACTTAATTTTTTATGTGAATTTAATACATAGTGTCCAATAAAATTAATCATCCAAACAAGATTTGTGATGAGTCCCATGTGCAAACAACACCATCTGCCTCCTTAAAAAATAGTAAACAAAACATAAATCTCCTTTGGCAAGAGTTAAATTGACTAAATAAATACCAAAAAATAAAATAAATTAAATAAGTCAATAAGATAAAGGCACCGTTTGGGAAGTGATTTTGTGGGCTTTTTTGGCTATTTTAGCTACAAAAGACAAAATAGGCTATTTTAGTCACGACAAATAGGCTATTTTAGTCACAACAAACAAAACATCACATCTATCCCATAATCATTACACTGTTCTCTCACAAAAAAAAGTTATACAAGCCAAAAAGCCCTTCCCAAACCAAGCTTTTTAGCCCAGGCTAAAATAGCCAAAAAAGCCAAAAAGTCAAAAAGCCAACCCACTTTTCAAATCAACCCAAAATGTCACATCTAAACTATAATCATTTCATTTTTTCTTTCACAATCATCACATCCAAACTAAAAAAAGTCAAAAATTTTTCCAAAACAAAGTTAATTTAGTTAGGTTAAATTTGCCAAAAAAGTAAAAAAATAAGGTTAAATTAACTCTTTTCAAATGAAGACATAATTACCCTAACTTTTTATTTTATTTTCTTCTAATTAAAATAATAAAAAAGTACAATTATTTTATTTCTTTTCAAATATTTTATTTTATTTTATTTTATTTTCTTCTAATTAAAATAATAAAAAAGTACAATTATTTTATGTCTTTTCAAATACCTAACCCTTTAATCTATATATATATATATATATTTCTTTTAGATCACGATTTTGTCATCAGTAATCTAATATATATATTATTGTCACTTTCAATTTCTTATAATAATTAATTGAAACTTGTTAATAGCTATGCAGATAATCATAGCATTAGAGACCAATAACACCGACACAAGAAATATTATGTGATATAAATTTATTTCAAGTGTAACTTTCAACTTACAAGAGTTGAATTTATATTACATACTATTTTTCTTTTTGAATTTTTCCTTTATATGAATTCTTAAATTTTAACATCATTGTTATATGATTAATCTCATGAGTTATTAAGGTTAAAGGCACAATATAAATAAGAAAAATATATTTGAAAAAATTTAAAAACAAAAAAATAAAATAAGGAAGATAATTGTTATATGAGCCTATGCTATTAGAAAGTTTTATTTTATAGGTAGGATGGTCCTAATGACTATAAGATATTATCATTAGGAATTAGATTCTCATCAATTCACATAGTAGATTAAATCGTACTATTCGAACACATGAAGTTTATCATGGATTCTATTTTAATAATTCGAACTATTTAATATATAGAGTTGTCGATTATTTCATTCATGTCAAAAATCACGTTGATCGGATATCGATAACTACTGATCATATTTGATTTTTGTCAATATTTTTTTAAAATCATATTTACCGTTGACAGAAATATAATTTGATCAAGTGACTATCGATATCTGATTAACGTAATTTCTTACAAAGATTAAATACTCGGTGATTTCTCTACATTAACGGTTTAAATTATTGAAATAGAATCCATGATAAGCTCTCACAACTTTAACAATACACTCCAATTTAATCTCATACTAGAGAGAAGTCTTGACCCTAATTATTATATAGAACTCACGAGGGACCTGTGTTCTCTACATTGGGAGTGAGCGACTAATAAAGAGGAACTTGAATGATTCACGGTTAATTATTCAATAGTTTGGAACAGTGTGTGTGACATCTTATGAATTTGGATATGTACACTTTGAAATTTATAATGTTTGAGGGCTTGTTTATTTTTAGAGTTAGGTTAGGTGAAGTAATTGTTAATGAAGATATTAGTAATATGGTAAGATTGAGTAAAAGGATTAAGAAAATTTGTGTTTATTTTATAATCACTGGACTAGTAAGAATTCTTATTTATTTTGTCATTTTATGATGAAAATAACTATTTGAAATTCTATAAATACCCCTAGTATTTTATATATTTTTCAGGGTACTATATTATATATATACTTTTTAGTATAAATATATTATTATACTATTATATTTTAATACTAAAAATTATTTTTATATTAAATTATTTTTCAAGCTAATAAAAGAGGTAAGACAACAAGAGGATAGTTTTTTTTTTTTTTTTTTTTTCAAGCTAATCTCAATATTTTAAATATGTGAGATTACATAAAATTCTCAGATTTTGTTATTTTTGTAAACTAAGAGACAAAATAGTCATTCACCTCTAATTCGATGTAATTGAATATGAATATCACCTCCTTCAAGGGATTGTTAGTCCCCTCCTTTGAGATACTTCAAAGTCTTATAGAGCTGTTAATTCCATGACAGATTTTCATGAAAATCATGATTTTTATAAGTATCACCTCACTATTAATCCAATCTCACTATTCATCTCTGAAAATAAACAGAACCTGAATGATAACTCATCATATCAAAAAATAGATGAATCAAGAGCTAAAATTTTTAAGTTAAAAATGACATCGTTTTAATTTTTACTAGGATCATTTTAATGTTTTCATTCAGACTTGAGTTAATATACAAAAATGAGGTCATTTATAACATTGCTCGTTTATGTTAAAGCACTATAAATTGCACTACATAAAATGTAATGGATGAGAGACATGTTGACTCAAATCCGAATCATCTATGGTGCATTGCCCATAATGCTCCAAAACAAGGTTTGTTTGTGAAAAATGTTGACTTATTAAGAGATCTATAAAACCACATACTAAAAAAGTAGTCAAAATTTTATCTATGGATAAAATTTATTGACGTTATATTTGGATTATAAATTTATAAAATAAAATAAAATAAAATTTTAAAAAGTAAAATATATATATATATATATATATTTCATTTATACTTTCTTTCATTTTTTTATTTAAATTCTTATCTAAATTCACGATCTAAACACAGTTTAAACATATATCCACACACACACACACAAAATAAAAATAAAAAAGAATTAGTAAAAAAATGTAAGGCAAGCTTCACTTTACCTCCTATGGTTTTGGGCCAAGGGCGGATTACCCCCTGACGTTCGAATATTACCAAAAAACCTCCCTGTGGTTAATGGGTTGATGTACACAGTTAACACCATTAACATCAGAAGTAAAAAGATTATTTTGCCCTTGTATATATAATCTTTGTTTAGCATTTCTCACTCAAAACACAATCAGTGTGTTTGGTTTGAGTTTTTTGGATTAAATTTTTTGAAAACTGAGTTTTTTAGTTTTTGTGTTTTTTTTGTTTTTAGTGAATTTTTTAAAATTTTAAACATTTTTTTTACTTTTTTAAATGCATCTTACTTAGATGTATCTAAAAAGTAAAAAAATTGTGAAAAAATATTTTAAAAAATTAATAAATACATAAAAATATAAAAAAAAATGTACTGAATTTTTGTATTTTTTTACATTTTTGGTATTTAGTGAATTTTTAAAAGATTTTTTTTACTTTTTAGGTGTATTTATGTTAGGTGTATCTAAAAAGTAAAAAAAATGCTTAAAATATTAAAAAAATTCAGTAAAAACAAAAAAAATATATGAAAAATAAGAAAGTAGAATTTTCTGAAAAGTGTTCTTGGAAAAATGGAACCAAGATGTCCAGATCTTCATTTTTCAAAACACAACGCATCTCTCTCTGTTTCTTCAATCATATACACAAATTCATATATATATATATATATATATTTGTGATTAGCTACGACATTGTCTTTTCAATGCTTTAAACATACCCAAAAATTTAATTATGTGCCAAACCCTAGCTAAATCAAGAAAACAAAAACCCAGCAATAAAAATCACCAATCTCAATAAACCACAGAATTTAAGAACTAAAACATACCCAGATAAGGAAACACAAAACCCCAGCAAAAACAAGCAAAAATTGAAGAACTAAAACAACCCATATAAAGATTTGAGAACTAGACCAAGAAAACAAAAACCCAGAAACCAAACAGATCAGAAACCCACCTCAAGGAAGCTACAGACAAGAATAGCCACAGGAGGGGTCCTCTGTCCTCTAGACCTCTCAATATCAACGGAGACATTTGGGACAGCTGTGCTTTCATCATCGTCTTCTTCATCGTTTTCTTCTTTTTCTTCGGCAAGTGTTTGAGTCGAGAAGGCAGCGAGCGACCTTTTAATCGGTCCTGATTGGACTATGAACTTGGATATTTTAATTGGTCTCCCTCTTTTCCTTTGTTTGGTGGCCGAGAAAACCAAATCTGGATGATTGAAGAAATAGTTTTAATTTCAATTAATTTTATTGATTCGTGGAAGATCACAAATATATATATATATATATATATGAATTTGTGTATATGATTGAAGAAAAAGAGAGAGATGCGTTGTGTTTTGAAAAATGAAGATCTGGACATTGATGATGAAGATGAGGGTATTTTGGTCATATAATTCGGAGGAAAAATCATCTTTCCATGCTCATTTGCATATTAAATGCGTGTCATGCATAACCTATTAGATTAGATGAAAATACTAACTGTGCACATCAACCCGTTAACCATAGGGAAGTATGTGGTGATATTCGAATGTCAGCGGGGGTTATTTACACCCGGCTTAAACCATAAAGAGATAAAGTGAAGTTTGCCCAAAAATATAACCTTACACTTCATATTTACAATTCTAATGGTTCATTTTATGAATAGTTAGATATATTATTGTTTACTTGAATTTTTGAAGGGCCGAACCAAGCACATGACTAATCTAAGCAATAAAGTGCTTCGAATAATATCAACAAAGTACTTCGAATGATATAATAGCACCAATAAAGTGTCTCGAATGAGTATGAAATTATGACTAGATGTCTCGAATTATATATATATATATATACATGCCTTGATGGGATATTATATATGTACTTTGAATCAGCATCAATCCGTTGAAGGAAATTAAATAATTTTATTTTACTCGTACTTCAAACACTTAGAAAACTTGGAACCTTTTGAAGTAGGTTGATGTTGCTTTCACTTAAAATCATTCAAAACCTCATATTTTCAAGGCAAAGCCAATATTCAAACATGATTTACCTTAATAAGCTATTACACATGCTAGCAATTATGGACTAGTAACAAGCTTCGAAGGTGGTATATAGGACCAAAATCATCATTCGAAGGTCGAAAGTGTCAACAAAGGACAAATTACATCCTTGAAAATACTCGACAAAGCTTCGAAGGTTCACAACCATCATTATTGTTTCTTCGAAGTTGTTAATGCAAGATGGAATGCTTCGAAACTTACAAAATTATGGCAAAAAGGCCTTTGAAGCAATTTTTGGCCAACATTGTGGTTATTCAAATTTTGTATTTTCTGGTTCACACATAATTAATGAAAATATTAATTTTGTGCTTCGAACCAATTATTAATTCTCCGAAGACACCAAAATCGTTGTTCTTCGAACCAACTTTTGTAGAATACTAGTTATATTTTCATGTAACAAATGGCCATAAAAATGGTTATCAATAAAGCCATTAATTATCATGCCAAAAATAGGCATTATTCGACAATTAATTAATTGCCATCTTACATATATTTGAAGAGAGGTACACATTTTGAAAGTTTTCTCGTCCCATGTTACATTTCGAAGGTGTTTATTGATAACAAAACCACCCTTCGAAAGTCACATATTTTACTAAAGGATCAAAATCGTCCTTCAAATGTGCTCATGACATCTCTTCAAACCAAATCCAAAGAGTTGGATTACTAAGAAATTAGTTTGGCATTTTAATTAGCCATTAATGGCTATAAAATGATATTTCAATGAATAACAAGCTTCGAAGTGTCTTGAGACATGTTTCGAAGGTAATCACAAAACCAAATGGTGATGGTTTTATGGATCAACTAATAACCATATTTTTTGCCCAATATATTGCAATAACGAAATATTATTTGTTAGTCATTCCATCAAAGTCAACGTTTGATGTGATCCACAAATCCAAAATGGATTTCGAACAACAAAAGTCATGATATAGTATAACCACGAAAATTCATACTTTTTGACACTTTGAAAAATATCAAAAATTTCGAATTCGTGAACAATGGCTTGTTCATTATTCTTGACCATATTTGTTTTAAAAACACGACTTTCGCTTGATTGATTTTCATAATTATTTGGCAAAGTGGGTTGTTTTTCCATGTTAGCCATTAATGGCTTAGGAAAATCACCCATAAATAAGTTATTTTCATGACTTGACTCTTTAAAAATTAGTTTTTGGACCCCCCGAGTCATGCATGGAACATCATTCTTAGCTAAATTTGGCTCAAGAAATGCTCTTTCGTTATGTTAATTTCATAATTTGGCTCTTTAAAAACGGACTCTTGAATCCCCTGAGTTATTGATGAAATCAACTCTTTGCTTTTGCTATTTTTAACCATGGAAAAATTCTGAAAAAATTCACCAATTCCAGCCATTAAAACCTCAGTTAAAGACTTGGTAGTGAGAGTTGATAACTCATCATTCCATTGGCGAATTTTCATATCAAGTTAATGAATTTTTTTAATTAAATGGTGTCTTTTTTCTTCCACCAAATTATATTGTAAGGGATGAAAGTTTATTTCATCAAAAAATGGATCTCTTCTTGAAGATCCAAAATTTTTTATTTACGCTAATAGATTTCACCTAAGTTATTTGAAATGGACAAATCCAATTTATTTTTCATTTCTTACACTTGGCGTCCCGCTGGGCGTGCCAAAAATTGTTGGCTTATTTCCTACGAACGAAAATACCATAAATGCGAGCGTGGCAGTAAGGTAAGGATTGAAAAATCCTTACAGATTAAATTCAAGCCAATTATCAAGTGATTGTGTTGACGGTTTTTTTACCTCAACAAAGAGTAAGAGATGAAAGTTTATTTCATCAAAAAATGGATCTCTTCTTGAAGATCCAAAATTTTTTATTTACGCTAATAGATTTCACCTAAGTTATTTGAAATGGACAAATCCAATTTATTTTTCATTTCTTACACTTGGCGTCCCGCTGGGCGTGCCAAAAATTGTTGGCTTATTTCCTACGAACGAAAATACCATAAATACGAGCGTGCCAGTAAGGTAAGGATTGAAAAATCCTTACACATTAAATTCAAGCCAATTATCAAGCGATTGTGTTGACGATTTTTTTACCTCAACAAAGAGGACTTCAAAATTGCCAAGTGTAAAGAAAAGAAAAATTAAAAGAAGAATGAGGGAGACGGAGAAAGACGATTGAGTGAACAATCAAAGTAATAATTATTTACCTCTACTTCTATGCTTTGAAAATGAAGTGTATAAAATGCTTTGAAAAGGAAAGATTGAAAATAAATTCTTTGAAATATAATCTATGTTAAACTACTCCTAAGATAAGGAAAATGACAAGAAATATTAAAATCAATTGTCTTTGATTTTTAATTCTGGATCCATTACAATGTAACCATAAATGGTTATTTATAGGCAAACATTTATAGGAAAAAACTACCTAAAACTACCCACTCTTCCACCTCCTCCATTTCATACTACGTGATCTTTCATAACTTCCTTCAACCTCCACTTCATGCTCCATGTTCTCCACTTTATTCTCCATCATCTTTTCACATTTCATAACTTCTCATAATCTCTAAATGAGTAGGAGGATGCCACATGTCCTGCAATTTTATAAATAATAAATAATATTAAAAATTACAGATTTATGACACCAACAATTATATATATCTATATATATACTGAGCGATATTACTTGTTAGTGGAGTATCAAAAATTTATTATAAATTCATAAAAATATTATAATTTAATTATTAATATATGTGATTTATGAGTTATTTATAATTTTTTTTAAACATTGACAATGAATTAAAATTTCTCTTATATTTTAATCAAGAATTTTTTCCATTATGTATTATATGTGATATGGGTCCCACAATCATGTCATGGTGGACCCACCGAGTAAATCTGCTTGCCCATCAAACCAGATCTTGATTAAGAAATTCTAAGTGTCCATGACCACACCACCTTGCTCATAATAATGACCCAATTTATATTAATAATGCTATAAATTTAGACTTAATTATCTATAAATTATTAAAATTATTAATTTATAATTTAGATTTATTTAACATATAAATTTCACACTATAAAAATTTAAATTTGGATTTAGAATTGGGATCAAGCTAAAAAAAAGCATGCCTTAGGAAACTAGTTAAAAAAAAAATAAAAAAATTACATATTGATATGACATTTATCATTGGAAAATTGCAATTTAGTGTAAGTTTCAAAAAAAAATTAAGATCAATGGTAAACTTTATCAATTTAAATAATTAAAGTTATAAATCTTTCATGAATTTGTAAATATTTTATGAAGATTTCACTTATATGCAATTTTTCCTTTATCGTTTCATTAATGTGAATTCTATTTAACTTTTAAATTTTTATTATTAAACAATATATTGAAGTTTTAATCCTGTTATTGAATAACATATGAATTGATAAAAAAAATAAATTATAAAATTTTATAATGGGTAAATTAAACTTTTAACCTCTATATTTTGATTCAAATTCCACTTGAATTCCTATTATTTCTATAGCGATCCGGACTTAGACCCAATCCATTTATTATTTTGAATCCGGAAAACCATATTCGTAATGGTCGTTCTTTTCTCTTCATATTTGGTTTTGGTTTCGGGGGTCGACGCTGCCCTTGTTGGGGTCGACACTACCCCCTTATCTTTGCTTTGTTAAGCTCCAAGGGTCGACGCCAGTATTGGAAGGGTCGACACCATCTTGCTACTGTGTTCTTGGAATAGTTACTGAAATCTAGTGTCAACACCAGCCTTAGATGTGCCGACACTTGTCTTTTGTTGTTGGCCTTTGGAGTCGACACTAGTCTGGAAAGTGTTAACCCTTGTCTATTGTAGAATCTGGGGTTTGCTTGTTGAAATTTAGTGTCGACACTAGTCTGGGAGGTGTCGACACCTTGTCTGCTGCCAAACACAATTGTCTCAGCTTTTCTTTTTAAGGGTCGACACCACCGTTGTAGGAGTCGACCCCTATGACTCTATTTTTAGATTTTTAGTCAGTTTTGGGCCCTATTTCTTGGGGATTTTGACTTGTTCTTTTGGCTTGACTTTAGAACTTTATTTCACTTTGACCTAACACTATAAATAGGTCTCTTACTTAACCTTTTCTTCACTTTTTCTTATTTTTTCCCTCTCTAAACCGTGAGACACACACTCTCTCTCTCTCTTTCTAAAATCACTTTTTCGCTGAAAGATCTTTAGATCTACCCACTCGGAAGCATCTCCTCACCTTGCTCCTTTGAGATTATGTGTAGAGCTTGTCAAGGGCTTCGTTTTAATCGGAGCAAATCGTTATTTCGTTATTGTCAACTTTTAGGCTTTTCTTCCTTCTCCCTCTTCTAAGTTTGAGGTAGGGATTTTCTACATTTTTCTATGGATTTTACCTTAGCTATTTGCTATTCCAAAAGATTATGCTATTTTGGGGGTTTTTGTCAAAAAACCTAGGGTTTGGAATCAAAATGTAAAAGAGAGGTTTTTGCCCAAAAAGGTGAATGCTTGAGATTGTAAAGAGAAAATGGAATGGATATGGAAATTGTGAAATTGAAATGATGATAATGATAAGGGTGGAGTTGGATATGTATTATCACTCCCATTGTGAGATTTTGGAAAAGTATATCTTTAATGAAATTTGTATATCTGCTTAGAAATTTTTATTTTGGGCTATCGATGGAGGATAGGTATGATTGTTGTAGAAATTACATGAGAATTAGGTGAATTGAAACTAATTTTATCATCCATTTATATTGAGCCTTGTCACATCTTAAATACATTGCACATACATGATGTTTAGGAGAAGAAATGAGATGTACTTCATGTTTGGGAGGAGAAAGGGATGTACTCCGTTGAATTAATTTGGCCAGAGTGTCTAGGGTGAAAATCCTGAAAATTATAAATATACATGGGTGCCTATTCCGGCGGACGAAATATCCATAAAATGGTAAACGAAAGTGTTTTATAAGATGATTGTATTGTTTAGAGACCCACTAAGTGTGTCCTTAGCTTGGTTGTCTGAATAGTATGGAAAGAACTCATGAATTGAGATAACATGGATTAAACTTGAGTTCGACATAGCATGATTATGTACAAGAATTATAAATGATTTTATCACGGGCATTGTATGTGCTTACTATGCTTATATCTTTGTCAAGATCCATATATTGTGTTAGATTATCTTTACTGGGCTTTGGCTCACCCTATGTGGGAAAAACATTTCAGGTGCTAATGATATCCCTCCGCCAAGACACTAGTTTGGGAGAATCAAAGCAAGAGTTTTTTTTTTAATCTATAGCAAAGGGCTTAATTGTATTGGACTTAAAGTCCACTTTTGTTGTAACCAAGTCTCGTCTTGAAAATATGTAAGCCCTCAGGGCATTTTTATCTGTTTATCTTCCTTCCTCTCCTTTAATTGGCCACATATGCTATAGATTCAAGGCTAGACTTTATGAATGTATGATGCATATGTTTCTCTTTTGTATATCATGTTGAATTAATGGAAGATAACCTTATTATTGTTGTTGTCATATATTGGATATTGTGGTTGGATTATTGTAATCATTTCGGGACATTACAACTTGGTATTAGAGCGTGCGGGGTTTGAATAATTTGGGTACATAGGAAGTGGTTATTGCCATAATAGGTTTGTCTTGTTTGATAGAGACTTTAGTGTGTACGATGTGCCTACGTGATAACATGTTTATGTGGTTATATTGGTATGAGATTTAGTTTCTGGGATGTTGATTGAGTCTACAAGTTTCTAGAAGTTCTATTAAAAAAGTACTTGATCACTATTGTTTCTAATTAGAACTCTGGCAACACCACGGGACGATCATTATCCAGAAATGAAATTCTTATGTGTTTATGTAATAACATGCTTATGTGGAGTGAATTACTGTTGTCCACCGCATTAGGACGCGAGTGAGTTAGCTTCGACACATTTGTAAATGTGCTAATCTCTTGTGTTACCCTTATTAGGATGTTAGGACTTGAACGAGGTGGTGGTAGGCCTAGGAGGCATGAGATGCCTTTATCGAATGATATTCTGGCACAAGAAGAAGGGGTTGGTCAGGCCAATGTGGCCGAACCAATTGGTCAACAAGCCATGGGCACCTTAGCCTACGAAATGGCCGGAGCTTTGCTGGAATCTATGGACATCCTCAGAGCTGATAATTAAGTCCAGGCCCAAGTGTAGACACCCCATTTTTGATGGCCCTTACGACTTGGATGCCATCACATGCACACTCGATGATGAGTTTATATGTTCGCCAAGTGCTTGAAGTCCTCAGCGAAATGCTACAGCTTTGAGCCTTTCAAACCCTGCACCCTTGTTACTTCATTCTTGGACCAAACCTTAGTTCTTCCAGCCTGCAACCCTTGGTGGCCTGCCGGCCATCACTTTTGGGCTGCTGGCCACCACTGATGGCCAGCCGGCCACCAATTTCGTTTACAAATATTTTGTGACAATTGTGCCAACTGTTTGCACAGATACATACACATGCCCCCACGTATAGGGTTGGATGTTTTTGAGGAAGGCTCATGATTTTCTATATATAGGAGACCTCCCTTCATGTTTTAAAGGTTAGAAAATTTTAGAGCAAAATCTTGCCTTTCTCTTTACAATTCTCTCTCTCTCTCTCTCTCTCTCTCTCTCTACTAAATCTCTACACTTTAGGCTACAATTCCTTAACCTTTGCCTATACACCCTTAACCAAATCTTCTCATCTTGGAGCTGAGGTGTCTTTGAGCTTGATTCGAGCTCTAGAGGGTGTGTTTGTCTTGGTTTATTGATTGATTTGCTTCTTTTCTTCAAAAGGTATAAGGCTTTGCCTCTTTGCTTACTTTATCTACTATTTTCCTTACTGTTTTTCAAGTGTTTTTAGGCTGTAAATCCTCTGTATTTTTTTGCTGAAACTTGGGCCCTAAGGCCATTAAAGGTTAGGGGTGGTTCATCCTTCTTTGTACCTTGTTTTTGAGACCTTTGCCCTTGTGTTTCCCATCCTTTTACTATCTGTTTTAGAACTTTTTCAGTGGCTAAAATCATGTTTTGAAGTCTAAATTTGGAGGGGTTAGCCTCCCCTCCTTGTGTCTTGCTTACTAGCCTAGTTTGTGCCATGTTTTAACATATTAGTGTAGCTATCATTGGCTCAATTTCAGCATGTTTTAGGGCTATTTTAGACTTATTTTAGGACTGTTTTTGGTTGATAGTTGCATTTGAGCTTTGCTTTGCATACTTGTAGTGTAACTGTTCTCACAAGTTTGGTGTTTTAGGCCTTAGACCCCACATTATTTGAGTTGATAGCATTTATTTATGTTTTTCTCACTCATTTTCAGCACTAATAAACTCTGCAACCTCTCTCCTTTCTTGGCTTTTTATTTATTTTTTGAAAATCGTTCAAACTACTTGTTTATTTAAAGCATGAGATTGAGGTGTCATGCTTAATGGTTTAATCCCTCAAGGGATTCATTATCAACGGTATGATGTTTCTTTCATGCCTAAGACAACTTTTGGTTTGAACCTTCTTTCTATTTAGAAGACTTAAACTCACCATTAGACTTAATGGTTTAACTGATGGATGATAATCTAAAATTGAGTAACTAAAATTGGGACTAAAATGGTGAAAGATAATAATTGGGTGTGTTCAATCGGACGTTAATTGAACACATGGAAGCTTGAAGCATTTCATACTTATTAACAATGAAATGATTCAAGTTTCCAAGGTCACCACTTCCCTTGATCAACTCATGAAATAGAGGGGGTTTGTGTCTTATTTTGTTGCATTCATTAAAATTGCACACTTTGGTTCATAAGCCATCATGCAATGATATTACCTGAGTTGGTGGTTTGTGGCTTAAATTCACTTCTCCTTTGATTTGTTCATGAAAAGGAGGGGTGAATTGTGAAAACAACCCTTGAAAATGCCCTATGCATGCTCTGTTTGTCCTCTGTTGCAACAGGGAGAACTAGGCAGCAGTGGTCGGCCGACCATCACTGGTGGCCGGTAGTCCTCATCAATGGCCAACCGGCCACTGATACAAAATTCAGCAGTGTGTTTGTTTGGCAAAGTAGAGTTCTTCTGGAAGTGGGTAGCAATGTAAGTGTTCTATTGTGCAACAGAGGCTCTCCGAAAGCAAAACAGTGGTGTTTTTGCGTGAAAACCGTGCATGCGCATGAACATCCCTCGTTTCCTGAGGCAGAGTAGTTAGCATAGTGCTTAATTGTTTAGCTTATTTACTTATTTTAATTGCACTTGTGTTGTAATTATTTAATTAATTAAAGTAGTTAACTAGTTGTGTTGTAATAGATAGATAGTTAGTTAGTTAATTCATTTGTTGTTGTAATAATTAGTTAAGTAACTTAACTAGTTTATTCATTTCGGTTTGTAATAGTTAGCTTGATTAGCTTAGCTTATCTTTTAGTTAATTAGCTAGTTTATTCATTCAGACTCTCCTTTGTGAGAGCGCAATGTAATAAGTGTATGTCTTCTAACCCCACGTCTTTCTCCCTTTTATTTAACTGCTTACGATGGTTAGATTAGGGACATTATGTTTTGTTTAGCATACTCCATGTTTGCATTCATTTGTATTGCATGCACTGAGGCTCGGTTCATCATTTTAACTGCATTGTTAGTTAAATATTTCTTTGAATACATGTTTAGACCGCATGTTATTTAATTAATCCATATGCCATGTTAAGTAGTCGAGCCTATTAATTGCATATCACATGTGTTGCATTAGTCATATCGCATAGTTAAAAATTATGCATTTTTCTAACTCTTTTGTTTGTTTTGACTTGGAGTGTTAGGTGAGCCTTTTACTCACTTTAGCATAATTGCATGAGTGTTGATGTTAACATGTCTAGCATGCTTGCCATGAGGCTAAGTGTTTAAATGATAAACTACTTGAATGCCTGTGGATAAAGGCTTATTGCTTGAATTGGAATAATTTGAGCAATGTAAATATGTAATCACTTTTTCAAGTGGTACATATTTCGAGACAAATTTGCAAAACAAACATGAATCGAAATGTTCTAATTCTTGCAAGTAAGTCTATAGTTATGAGTATGTGCATTACATAGCAGACACTAGCGAATAACCGAAATAAGAGCATATAATGTTGATAAGATTCATATCATGATTAATAAATGCCAATCTTTGATCGGGCAAGTGGGGATGCTTAATTCATGACCTTCCCCTCTCGTACCCAAGTTCTCGAGCTGAGAGAATCTTGGTGATGACGGACACGTGGGCTTTGGCACGAGTCATGGGTTTTCTAAATTTTCCAAAAATAAAGGTGGCGACTCTATATCTAGCAAAATAGTCCATTTTTGACAATTTGATTCAAAATTAATTTTCCAAAAGATTTGTTAGATTTGGACTCTTTGGTAATTAACTATTTCACATTACACTTGTGGAATCAGATTTAGACTCGCGGGAGTCTGAACTATAGGGCTTATTTTGAATTTCCAAAAAGGGGAACGAAAAAGTCGAGCTACACCAAGTAGCTGAGACAGGGCCGTCTTTCTTGAAGCGGGAGTTTTTCCGGTCCAATTCGGATGAGTTTGTGGGTCATCCCAAGGAGCCACTAAAGGAAGATGAGTTTGTGGGTGATCCCAATGAGCCACTAAAGGCAGATGAATGGCTACATCAAATAGTGAAAATGTTCGAGATGCTTGGCATCAAGGACGACTAGCTGAGAGTGACCTTGACATCCTTCTAGTTAAAGAGAAATACGGGTCAATGGTGGAAGTATGCCCGTGGACCTATAGGAATAACTTGGAAGGCTTTTGTTAGTGCCTTCTAAGATAAATTTTTTCCTCCTACTGTTAGGGAGAACTTGAGAGATGAGTTTGTGGGTGATCCCAAGGAGCCACTAAAGGCAGATGAATGGCTGGAGCAAATAGTGAAAACATTCGAGATGCTTGGCATCGAGAACGATCAGCTAAAAGTGACCTTGGTATCCTTGTAGTTGAAGGAAGATGTGGGTCAATAGTAGAAGTATGCATGTAGGTGCATAGGAATGACTTAGGAGGTTTTTGTCAGCGCCTTTCAGGATAAATGTTTTCCTCCCACTGTTAGGAAGAAATTAAGAGATCAGTTCTCTAAGCTTGTGCAGTTGAACACTTAGGTAGCCGAGTTCAAGGCTATATTTACTAACTTATCGAGGTTTGCACTAGAACTCTTGGCGACTGAAAAGCACCGTTGTTTAGAGTTCGAGAAGAGATTAAGGACCAGGCTAATGTTCAAAGTGACCGGGTCAATGATTAGGGATTATGGACACCTTGTGGAGGCGGCGGCTCATCTTGAGATCGAAATACAAATAGAGGAGGAGAAGATGAGGGGCTCCAAGAGGAATCAGGATATTCAGGGAGACAGTAAGAGGCAGACAGGTTCTAACCCATAGCAGTCCCAAAGAGCTCAGCCGAGGTCTATTTTTCTAGTACCGAGTTATGGTTCTGGAAGAGGTGGTCAAGGAGATGTCACTTGTTTCAAATGTGGTCAATTGAGCCACAAGTCTCCAGCTTGCCCGCAGAAAGGAGGAGGGCAACAGTCTGCATCGTCTTCGGCTCATTCTCAAAGCTAGAGTCAGGGGAGAGGGTAGCCGCTCACTTGTTATTAGTGTGGGCAGGCGGGGCACATGAAGATGTTTTGCCCTCAGTTGGGTGGCACACCTGGTGCGTCTAGTTTGAGGCAGACATAGAGCCACTAGCCTACATAGTCAACACAGGCATCGAGGGCTAATCATGGAGCCTCTTCGACTCAGTTAGTGCATCTGGCTTATGCTCCGAGGGGTGAGTAGGTTGAGCAGAAGCCTAAAGGACGTGTGTATGCTGTTACTGCACCAGATCTTGTACTAGCTCCTTTGGTAGTGTGAGGTACCTTCTTGTTTTGCAATTCAGTTGCTAATGTGTTGATTGATATTGTCACGACCTAAACCCGGCCCTAAGGGTTTAGCACCGTAACCGGCCAGTAATCCGAGATTACCGAAGGCCTGCAGAACGGTAAAACAGTAAAACAGAGTACAGGGCCTGGCGGAAGCCAATACAGTAAATAAATAGTGTCCAATGAGCTGTGACAGTCTGTATGGAAAAAGACTTCTCATACATTTATACATAAACAGTACAGAACAGTATACACAATATTTACAATCATTCAGATAGAAGGGACTCAATCCCTGCATAACAGTACAGTAAACATTCAGTTGATACAGAGCAGTAAGACAGTACAGAAGGAGGGATCCTAAAACACCCCTAAGCCTTAGCACGCTAGGCTCGGAACCTCGCAGTGAGGCACATAGGCTGGCTTGACAAAACTGGAGTAACCCTGACGCTCCTAGCCGCGGTCCGGTGCCTGTACACCTACATATATATATGAGCAGTGAGCTAAAGCCCAGTGAATAACATAATGCGTATAGAGGTTAAGAATGAATGTCCTTACAGTGTGAAAACAGTTCAATTAAACAGTATTTCAGTTGTTCAGTCAGTACAGTCATATGTGGTATACCCATTAGCATAACAGTACAGTAAGCAGTAGGTCTTAAAAGACCGAACAGTAATGATGGCCATGAGTCAGTAAACAGTAGTGGTTCCAACAAGGGAATCGATAGAGATTTCTGTCACAGTAACAGTAAACAGCAGGTGCTAAGGATGCCACAATACAGTTCAGAATATAGGACATACATTCATTCAGTTAACAGTATTCAATTCAGAAACAGTACAGTTCAGTTGTTCAGAAAATAATCATTTTTGAACATATCTTTACACAATCGTTACTCACAGAGTTCTGGGTTACAGTAAGCTAGAGCGTGCCTCCCCAGTCGCCAACCCTACACAGTTAACAGATTAAACACACTAAGCTACACAGCTGGGAAAGATAATCACTTAATCCTTAAATGCCTCGATGTGTTCTACATCTATGCCCTCCAAGATGTCTTAAACTAGGCCTAAGAATGCCTAGAATGGGATGAGGATGCAAAGATGTACTCAAAAAGCAGTTTCAGAATTTTCAGAAAACAGAGTCCCGCTCGAGCGCGGTTTTCCCTGCTCGAGCGGTCATGCAACAAAGGTACACGCTCGAGCGTCAACTTTCCCGCTCGAGCGTACTATAAAAGTACTGGATGAGTGAAATCTCCGCTCGACGCTCGCTCGAGCTTGAGACACAAGACTCCGCTCGAGCGCCCAATCCTCCGCTCGAGCGGACTGTAAAACAGTGCAGAGAAATGCTGGATGCTCGGATTACCCGCTCGAGCGCCCATTTCCCCGCTCGAGCGGAAGTGCAAAATCTGGAAAACCCATATTGCACCTCCAAGCTTAAACCAAGCTTTCACAATTCAAAACTCGACCTCTTGGGCTGAATTTCCAGAAAACATTTGTAAACACATAGAATAACATGGTTCAAAGCTCAATTTTGAGAAATCAAAGCCCAAGGGTGTTTGATTCAAACCCAATTTCAAACCAATTTCATGAACAATATGAATATGCAAACATGCATGAATTCAAATCAATTCAAAGCTTCAATTTGATGCTTTAAGGAGCCAATTGATCCAAAAACAAGTTGAAAACATGGACCATTACAAAACTATGGACATGCATGTACCTTTTTACCATGAAATCAACTCACAACTCAACCATTCAAACATGCATGCATGAAATGAGCTTCAATTCACCATGTATGAACTAAAACATGACTTAGCTCTACAATTAATCATAAACCATGCATGAATCAACCTAAAGACAACCTCAAAAAGATGAAATTCATACCTAGGTTCCTTGAATGCAAGTCTAGAGGTTCAATTTAGCAATCTACACTTCAATGACCAAGCAATTCTTCAAGTTTCCAAGCAATTCACATGATAGAACTCAAGTCCTCTCCCTTTCCCTCTCTTGGTCGACTAAGGCTCAAGAAAGAGCTGATGATATGTGTATGTAATGAGGCTCAAAAATGAATCAAGTAGTGGCCACTAAGGCTAGTTTAGTAATTAAGTCCAAAACTCTTTAATTAGCTTATTTTAATCTAGTTTAGTCATACCTAAACAGTTTTCAGATAAATATACCATAAATTCATATTAATTATGAGGTTTCCCTCTCTTGGTCGACTAAGGCTCAAGAAAGAGCTGATGATATGTGTATGTAATGAGGCTCAAAAATGAATCAAGTAGTGGCCACTAAGGCTAGTTTGGTAATTAAGTCCAAAACTCTTTAATTAGCTTATTTTAATCTAGTTTAGTCATATCTAAACAGTTTTCAGATAAATATACTATAAATTCACATTAATTATGAGGATCATAAAACATCAATCAATTCCCGGTTCGGCCGCCGATAAGGCCTTCAATTAGCAGTTTAAACACTAAAACACGAACAAATCAAATTTACAATCAAGCAGATAGAATACAAATTAACATACATACTCAGTCAATTCAGTTCCAGTTTTCAGTCAGTTAGTTCAGTACTTTAATCAGTTTAGTTATCAGTCAGTTCGGTACTTTAATCGGTTCAATTATCAGTCATAATCAGTTCAGTTTGACGGTAATCAGTGTTTATCGGTAATCAGTTGTGAGGGTTATTACAGATATAGGTGTTTTCCATTCATTTATCTCGTTTGCATTTACATCAGTTTTGGGGTTAGAGTTGGCTCGGTTAGCATCTCCAATCTGTGTAGAATCACTTATTGGTAGTGAGGTTATTTTGAAGTAGAAGTGTCGAGGTTGTGACATAAAGGTTGCCAGTCGCTGATTTCCTTTTGCATTTGTGTTGATTGACATGTCTAGTTTTGATGTTACTTTGGGAATGGACTGGTTGTCATCATATTGGGCTGTTATATATTACTACCGTCAGAAGGTTACTGTATGTACACTATACAGTGAGTGCTTTTATTTCTTGGGGGACCGAGTTGATAGAGTCTTATCACCGGTGTATGATCCGCGTGGGCAGAGTGAATTTAGTTGTCTTCTTGCCAATCTTTTAGGTAATGAGTGTGACGTAGTCCGAGTTGAGTTGCCAAGGGTGGTTTGTGAATACCCGGACGTTTTTTCCAAGAATCTTACTAGTTTACCAGCTCATCGAGAGATTGAGTTCTCTATTGATTTAGTGCCTAGCACGGCATCGATTTCTATGGCATCGTATAGATTTTCACCTACTGAGTTGAGTGAGTTAAAGATTCAGCTCCAGGAATTGTTAGATAAGGGTTTTATCTGCCCTAATACCTCGCATTGGGGAGCACCGATTTTTTTTGCTAAGAAGAAAGATGGTGTGTAGCGACTTTGTATAGATTACCAAAAGTTGAACCGAGTAACTGTTAAGAACAAGTACTCAATACCTCGTATAGATGATTTGTTTGATCAATTAAAGGGGTCTTGTTGTTTCTCTAAGATAGACCTGAGATCGGGTTATCAGTAGTTGAAAGTAAGGGAGGAGGATATCCAGAAGACAGCATTTCGTACGCGGTATGGCCATTATGAGTTCCTAGTGATGCCCTTTGGGCTAACCAATGCACTAGTTATGTTTATGAATTTAATAAATCGGATCTTCCAAGAGTTCCTAGACCGTTTTGTGGTCATCTTTGTGGACGACATTTTGATTTACTCACCCTCTGAGGAGGAGCACAAGGAACACTTGTGAGTGGTACTTGAGTTGCTTAGAGCCCACAAACTATATGCTAAGTTTGGAAAATGCAAATTCTGACTGAAAGAAGTTAAGTTCTTAGGCCACGTGGTATCTGGAGAAGGGGGGACTGTAGATTCATCTAAGATAGAGACAATGCAAGATTGGGAACCACCTAAGAATACTTTTGAGATCCGTAGTTTCTTGGGGTTGGCCGGGTATTACCATCAGTTTGTGAAGGATTTCTCTAGATTAGCTTCACCGTTGACTAGATTGACAAGAAAAAGAATTAAATTTCGGTAGAGTAAGGCCTGTGAGAAGTCTTTTCAAGAGCTTAAGGTTAGACTTGCCACTACTCCAGTTTTGATTATTTCGGAGAGGGGTTTAGGCTATTCGGTGTATTGTGATGTTTCACAGGAAGGTTTGGATTGTGCTTTGATGCAAGAAGGGAAGGTAGTAGCCTATGGCTTGTGACAATTGAAAACTCATGAGAGGAACTACCCTATTCATGACCTAGAGTTAACGGCGATGATCTGTGCCTTAAAGATTTAGAGGCATTATCTGTATGGTAAGAAGTTTGAAGTGTTTTCTGATCACAAGGGTCTGAAATATCAGTTTACACAGAAAGACTTGAATCTGAGGCAGATGAGGTGGATAGAGTTCGTAGAGGAATACGACTTCGAGTTACATTATCATTTGGGGAAGGCCAATGTTGTGGCCAATGCCTTGAGTAGGAAATCCATTGGTAGTGTGACTGGTATGGCCATTCGAAAATGGGAGATGTTAGGTGCTATCGGTGAGTTTGACTTCCATCTCGGCAAATCTGTTGAGTCGACAGCCTTATTTTCAGTAGTTGCCCAACCTACACTTGTGAGCCGAGTGTTAGAAGCACAGAGGGTTGACCTTGTTGTTGAATACCTTTGAAAGAAGATCTCTAGTGGAAAGGTGGAGAAAGGCTTGAATGTGTATCTTGATTCGAGTATTAGATACCGTGACCATCTTTTTGTGCCAGAGTCTTGCCAAAAGGAAGTACTCTGAGAGTTTCATCATTCACGCCTTGCAGTGCATCCGGGAGGCATGAAGATGTATCACGACCTTAGCCTCCAGTTTTGGTAGAGGGGAGTGAAAAAGGATGTGGCGGTGTTTGTGTCGAAGTGCCTTACTTGTAAATAAGTGAAGGTTGAACATCAGAGACCAGCAGGTTTGTTATAACCCTTGCCTATAGCCGAGTGAAAATGGGAGCATGTCACGATGGATTTTCTTGTGGGACTTCCGAGGACTCAGTGAGGTAGTGATGCAATTTGGGTGATAGTTAACTGGTTAACCAAGTCAGCGCACTTTATACCTATACGTATGAGTGACTAGGTAGATCATCTTGCTGACCTATATATTAGGGACATAGTGAAGTTGCACAAGATCCCTGTGACGATTGTCTCGGATAGATATCCACGTTTCATGGCTTGATTGTGGCAGAGCCTATAGAGTACCTTGGGCACGAAATTGACCTTTAACACTGTATACCATCCTCAAACTGACGGGCAGTCCGAGCATACTATTTAGATCCTTGAGGATATGCTTTGGGGTTGTGTTCTTGATTTTAAGGAGTCGTGAGAGAGGCACTTGCCCTTAGTGGAGTTTGCCTATAATAATAGCTTCCAATCGAGTATTGGCATGGCACCATTTGAGGCCTTGTATGGTCGACTATTTAGATTTCCTGTGTGTTGGGCCGAAGTGGGTGATGCACCAATGTTGGGTCCAAAGTTAGTCTGGGAAACGACGAAGAAAGTTGCACTTATCTGTAAGAGGTTGATTACAGTCTAGAGTCGCCAAAAAAGTTATGCCAACCGTAGAAGAAGACCCTTGTCTTTTAAGGTGGGAGATCATGCCTTCTTAAAGATATTATCTAGGCGGGGTTTGATGAGCTTCGGGAAGAGTGGGAAGTTGTTCCCTAGATTTATTGGATCTTTTGAGATCCCTGAGTGGATTGGAGAGATGACCTATCGCTTGGCTTTGCAGCCACAACTTTCCGGGATTCATGATGTGTTTCATATTAGTATGTTTCGGAAGTACAAGCCAAATCCATCGCACGTGTTGGATTGGACCAACTTAGAGGTAAATGAGGATGCCTCGTATGAAGAAAGATCGGTGAAAGTCTTGGATACTCGAGACCAAGTCTTACGAGACAAGACAATTTCCTTGGTAAAGGTATTGTGGCGACATCATGGAGTTGAGGAAGCAACTTGGGAACGTGAGTTGGAAGTCCATAAGAAGTATCCGGACTAATTTGTTGATACTTGAGCATGTGTCGAAATTATGTTATGTTAATGAAATATGAACACATTGTATATGTTTGAAGATATGGAAACATTATATATGTTGGTTATATTTTGGAAACACGGGTTTAATATAAACATTGTATATGTTTTGGAAAATGTGAATTGTACTTTTAATGTTAGAACTTGTGTATCGAGTTGATGAGAATGAATGGCCGGGGAATGGATCGTGATAACGGAATTGATTAATTATCACTATTGTAATTGGTTGAAACGTGGTTTTAATACTTGATTTGAAATTTCAGGGAGGAAATTCCTTAAAGGAAGAGATTATAGCGATCTGAGCTTAGACCCGATCCATTTATTGAATCCGGAAAACCATATTCGTGATGGTCGTTCTTTTCTCTTCATATTTGGTTTTGGCTTTGGAAGTCGACACCGCCCTTGTTGGTGTCGACACTGTCCCCTTATCTTTGCTTTGTTAAGCTCCAAGGGTCGATACCATCTTGTTGCTGTGTTCTTGGAATAGCTACTGAAATTTAGTGTCGACACCAGCCTTGAGGCTGCTGTTGACACTTGTCTTTTGTTGTTGGCCTTTAGGGTCGACACCAGTCTGGGAGGTGTTGACCCTTGTCTATTGCAGAATTTGGGGTTTGCTTGTTGAAATTTAGTGTCGACACCAGTTTGGGAGGTGTTGACACCTTACCTGTTACCAAACACAAGTGTTTCAGCTTTTCTTCTTAAGGTCGACACCACCGTTGCAGGGGTCGACCCCTGTGACTCTTTTTCTAGATTTTTAGTTGGTTTTGGGCCCTACTTCTTGGGGATTTTGATTTGTTCTTTTGGGTTGACTTTGGGACTTTATTTCACTTTGACCTAGCACTATAAATAGGTCCCTTACTTAACATTTTCTTTACTTTTTGTTCTCTTTCCCCTCTCTAAACCATAAGACACACACACACTCTCTCTCTAAAATCACTTTTTCGCTCAAAGATCTTTAGATCTACTCACTTGGATGCATCTCCTCACCTTACTCCTTTGAGATTAAGTATAGAACTTGTTAAGGGCTTCATTTTGATTAGAGCAAATCGTTGTTTCATCACTGTCAACTTTTGGACTTTTCCTTCTTCTCCCTCTTCTAAGTTTGAGGTAGGGATTTTCTACACTCTTCTATGGGTTTTATCTTAGCTATTTGATATTCCAAAAGATTATGGTGTTTTGGGAGTTTTTTGTCAAAAAACCTAGGGTTTGGAATCAAAATGTAAAAGAGAGGTTTTTGCCCAAAAAGGTGAATGTTTGAGATTGTAAACAAAAAATGGAATCGATATGAAAATTGTGAAATTGAATGATGATAATGATGAGGGTGGAGTTGGATATGTATTATCACTCCCATTTTGAGATTTTGGAAAAGTGTATCTTTGATGAAATTTGTAAATCTATTTAGAAATATCTGTTTTAGACTATTGGTGGAGGATAACTATGATTGCTATAGAAATTGCATGAGAATTAGGTGAATTGAAACTAATTTTCTCATCCTTTATATTGAGCCTTGTCACATCTTAAATACATTGCACATGTATGATGTTTAGGAGAATAAATTAGATGTACTCCATGTTTGGGAAGAGAATGGAGATGTACTCCGTTGAATTAAGTTGGCCGGAGTGTCTAGGGTAAAAGTTTCAAAAACTATGAATATACATAAGTGTCGATTCTAGCAGATGAAATATCCGTAAGATGGAAAACGAAAGTGTTTTGTATAATGATTGTATTGATTAGAGACTCGCTGAGTGTATCCTTAGCTTGGTTGTCAGAATAGAATGGAAAGGACTCATGAATTGAGACAACATGGATTAAACTTGAGTTTGAAATAGCATGATTTTGTACAAGAGTTATAAATGATTTTATCGCGGGCATTGTACGTGCTTACTATTTTTATATCTTTGTTAAGATCCATATATTGTGTTAGATTATCTTTACTGGGCTTTCGCTCACCTTATATGGGAAAAACATTTCAGGTGCTGATGATATGTCTCCGCTAAGACACTAGTTTGGGAGAATCTGGATCAAGAGTTTTTTTTTTTTTTTTTTGGTTATGTATAACCAAGGGCTTAACTATATTGGACTTAAAGTTCACTTTTGTTGTAACCAAGCCTCGTCTTAGAAATATGTAAGCCCTCAGGGCATTTTTATCTGTTTATTTTTCTTCATCTCCTTTAATTGACAACATGCTATAGATTCAGGGTTAGGTTTTATGAATGTATGATGCATATGTTTCTCTTTTCTATATCATATTGAATTAATGCGGAATTGATTAATTATCACTATTGTAATTGGTTGAAACGTGATTTTAATATTTGATTTGAAATTTCAGGGAGGAAATTCCTTAAAGGAAGAGATTATAGCGATCCGAGCTTAGACCCGATCCATTTATTGAATCCGGAAAACCATATTCGTGATGGTCGTTCTTTTCTCTTCATATTTGGTTTTGGCTTTGGAAGTCGACACCGCCCTTGTTGGTGTCGACACTGTCCCCTTATCTTTGCTTTGTTAAGCTCCAAGGGTCAATACCATCTTGCTGCTGTGTTCTTGGAATAGCTACTGAAATTTAGTGTTGTCTTTTGTTGTTGGCCTTTAGGGTCGACACCAGTCTGGGAGGTGTTGACCCTTGTCTATTGCAGAATTTAGGGTTTGCTTGTTGAAATTTAGTGTCGACACAAGTTTGGGAGGTGTTGACACCTTACCTGCTGCCAAACACAAGTGTTTCAGCTTTTCTTCTGAAGGTCGACACCACCGTTGCAGGGGTCGACCCCTGTGACTCTTTTTCTAGATTTTTAGTTGGTTTTGGGCCCTACTTCTTGGGGATTTTGATTTGTTCTTTTGGGTTGACTTTGGGACTTTATTTCACTTTGACCTAGCACTATAAATAGGTCCCTTACTTAACATTTTCTTTACTTTTTGTTCTCTTTCCCCTCTCTAAACCATAAGACACACACACACTCTCTCTCTAAAATCACTTTTTCGCTCAAAGATCTTTAGATCTACTCACTTGGATGCATCTCCTCACCTTACTCCTTTGAGATTAAGTATAGAACTTGTTAAGGGCTTCGTTTTGATTAGAGCAAATCTTTGTTTCATCACTGTCAACTTTTGGACTTTTCCTTCTTCTCCCTCTTCTAAGTTTGAGGTAGGGATTTTCTACACTCTTCTATGGGTTTTATCTTAGCTATTTGATATTCCAAAAGATTATGGTGTTTTGGGAGTTTTTTGTCAAAAAACCTAGGGTTTGGAATCAAAATGTAAAAGAGAGGTTTTTGCCCAAAAAGGTGAATGTTTGAGATTGTAAACAAAAAATGGAATCGATATGAAAATTGTGAAATTGAATGATGATAATGATGAGGGTGGAGTTGGATATGTATTATCACTCCCATTTTGAGATTTTGGAAAAGTGTATCTTTGATGAAATTTGTAAATCTATTTAGAAATATCTGTTTTGGACTATTGGTGGAGGATAACTATGATTGCTATAGAAATTGCATGAGAATTAGGTGAATTGAAACTAATTTTCTCATCCTTTATATTGAGCCTTGTCACATCTTAAATACATTGCACATGTATGATGTTTAGGAGAAGAAATTAGATATACTCCATGTTTGGGAGGAGAATGGAGATGTACTCCGTTGAATTAAGTTGGCCGGAGTGTCTAGGGTAAAAGTTTCAAAAACTATGAATATACATAAGTGTCGATTCCAGCAGATGAAATATCCGTAAGATGGAAAACGAAAGTGTTTTGTATAATGATTGTATTGATTAGAGACTCACTGAGTGTATCCTTAGCTTGGTTGTCAGAATAGAATGGAAAGGACTCATGAATTGAGACAACATGGATTAAACTTGAGTTTGAAATAGCATGATTTTGTACAAGAGTTATAAATGATTTTATCGCGGGCATTGTACGTGCTTACTATTTTTATATCTTTGTTAAGATCCATATATTGTGTTAGATTATCTTTACTGGGCTTTCGCTCACCTTATATGGGAAAAACATTTCAGGTGCTGATGATATGTCTCCGCTAAGACACTAGTTTGGGAGAATCTGGATCAAGAGTTTCTCTTTTTTTTTTGGTTATGTATAACCAAGGGCTTAACTATATTGGACTTAAAGTTCACTTTTGTTGTAACCAAGCCTCGTCTTGGAAATATGTAAGCCCTCAGGGCATTTTTATCTGTTTATTTTTCTTCATCTCTTTTAATTGACAACATGCTATAGATTCAGGGTTAGGTTTTATGAATGTATGATGCATATGTTTCTCTTTTCTATATCATATTGAATTAATGGAAGATAACCTTATTATTATTATTGTCATATATTGGATATTGTGGTTGGATTATTGTAATTATTTCGGGGCGTAACAATTTCAAATTGAACAATTTAGGATTTACAATTTGAATCTAATTTTAATTTTATCTTTTGTTCAAATTATATATTAAAATTAACGATTTTGTAATACTTCTCAACTTCCTTAAGTATATATACATAGAAAAAATTAATAAAAGTTTGGACGAAATGATGAAAATAAAACTAAACTTAAAAGGTAAAGATTAAATTATTCAAATTAAAACAATAAAAATAAAATGAAATTTGAATCAAAAAAAAAGAATGAAATTATACTTTATCTTGATTTTTTATAGTAGTATTTTTCAAAAAAGCAAAAAAATAAAATAAAATCAAAAAGCATCCAATAAGTAGGGGACAACCAAGTCAGCTTTGCTTTGATACCTTGTGCACCAACCAATGAAAGTGAAATGCATAGCCCTCATTTGATATATTGGGTTGAGAGATTAAAATGTCAAAATAACCACAAAAGGTTAAAATAAGTTAAAAAATTAATAAGATAAAATATCACATTTAAATCATAATAATCTTATTTTTTCTTTCATAAAACTCAAAAAAAAAATCAAAAGATCCAATCCAAACGAAGCTTTTAGCTCAACCTAAAATAGTCAAAAAATAAAAAATTCAACCCACTTTCCAAACAAAGCTATATCCTGGAAAAAATATTCATTGCTTGAGGAACTTTGCTCGACACTATTCATATTTGGACAAGTGTCCAATTGTCTCTCCAAAGGACAGAAACAAGTAGTGGGACTCACTGTTTCAACCAACAATACTTAGGTCTAGTTTGGGAAGTTAAAAATCAATTTTTTTGCTTTTTTGCTTTTTTGATTCTTTTGAAAAAATATAGAAAAAAAAGTAGAGAAATAATATAACTTAAAAAAGTTTAAAAAAAATAAAAATTGACTTTTAACCCAATTAAGGGTTGATTTGGGATATTCTAAATAAGTATACTTTTTGACTTTTTATAAAAAGATGTATAGAAAAATAGAAGAGATGTTGATTGATGTGACCTAAATAAGTGTACTTCTACAAAAAAGTGCACTTATCTATTGTATAGGGAAAATGAACTTTTCGGTGAGAAGCCTTCTAGGAACTCCAAATTCTCATTCTAATTTTCTTAATTTTAAGTAATTACTTTTATTTGATAATCTCACATTCGGAAAAGAAGAAAAAAAATAAGTTGTTTTACTCATATAAAGAGAATCTTATACTCCCATCCTATTTAGTGAGGAGTCTTGTGAAAGTTTCAATATCTCATACTAATTTTCTTGATTTTCGTAATTTTAAACAATTAAGAAAATCTCCATTGGCTAACTTTTATTTGATAATCATACATTGGGAAAAAAAAGAAAAAAGTGAATTGTTTAGGTTGGGATAATTTAGGTTGGAAGTTTTTATCATAGTTTAAGTTGATAGTTCACTAAAGTATGCGGAGAAAATATGCCCCTCTAATAGGAGAGGCCAACTTATATAATTTAAAGGGTTTTTTTTAACAATTAATGTTATATATCTATATCTATACTATATATTAAGCAAAAGTGAGTTTTTAACCTCTAAGGCCTGTGGGAGTTTTAATATCTCAATCTGAATTTTCTAAATTTTTTATTAAAAAAAAAAATCAGCATTTATTGATTTGGTCAAAATTCCCAGATCAGCTTTGTTAACTTTTTTCAATCCACATGTTTTTCCACATGCCTGCATTTATTGATGCAATCCCCTGTTCAGCATTTACAATCTCTTCATACAAATAATTATAGATACAATCCATGTATAGTTACTGCAGTACCCTTTTCAACTTCTCTCATACACTATGATTAGTGATAAGATTGTTAAATTATTTTTATAAAAAATCTTAAAAAACATAATTTATATATTAAAAAAATTTAAAACAAATATAAATATCTATAATTATCTCGTGCATAGCACGGGTGATAGGCTGGTATCTATACTATATATTAAACAAAAGGGGGTTTCTAACCCCCAAGGGTTGTGGAAGCTCCAATATGTCAATCCTAATTTTCTAATTTTTTGTTTTTTTATAAAAAAAATTAACATCAGCATTTATTAACTTCTCTCATGTATATTAAAAAAAATTTAAAACAAATATAAATATCTATATCTATATCTATCTATTTATTTATATCTATCTCTAACCCACAAGTTTTGTGGGAGCTTCAATATTCCAATCTAAATTTCTTGATTTCTTGATTTAAAAAAAAAACCTTAGCATTCATTAATTTCTCACAACCCCCAAGCCTTACCCTTATAATAACACTTTAATGCATTAAAAATAAGTATAAAAAAAATTCCTTGAAAAGTCCAACACATATGAATTCCTTGAAAAGTCCCAACACATATGATTATTATCCCTCATAATAATACTTTAATGCATTAAGAACAAGCATAAAAAAAATTCCTTGAAAAGTATAACATATATGATTATTATCAAAATATTAAACTTTAATATAATATAAAAAAACAAGATATTTAATTCATTGAAAATTCCAACACATATGATTATTATAAAAATATTAAACTTTAATATAATATAAAAAAGAAAAAAGAAAAAGAAGACATTTAAAAATCACAATTAACATATATATCCCTTGATCAGCATTTATTACCTTTTTTCAATCCACATGTCTTTTCACATGCCTGAATTTATTGATTTGGTCAAAATTCTCTAATCAGCATTTAAAATCTCCTCATACATATAATTATAGATACAACCCACGCATAGTTACTGCAATACCCTTTTTAACTTCTCCAATACACCATGGTTAATGATAAGATTGTTAAATTATTATTATAAAAAATCTTAACAAACATAATTTATATACTAAAAAAATTTAAAATAAATATAAATATTTATAATTATCTCGTGCATAGCGCGGGTGATAGGCTAGCATTATATAAAGAAAAAGGGGTTTCTAACCCACAAGCATTATGGGAGCTCTAATATCCCAACCTTAATTTTCTAATTTTTTGATTTAAAAAAAGTAACCTCAGCATTTATTGACTTCACCTAACCCACAAGTCTTTTTGACTTCTCTCATAGTTACTGCAACACCCTTTTCAACTTCTCTCATACACTATGGTTAGTGATGAGATTGTTAAATTATTTTTATAAAAAATCTATTAAAAAATAATTTATATATTAAAAAAATATATAAAACAAATATAAATATCTATATCTATATCTATCTATCTATCTATATCTGTCTATCTATATATTATATAAAGAAAATGAGGTTTATAATGAGAAGCCTCCTAACAGCTCAAAACTCTCATTCTAAAATTATTAATTTTTCAATTTATAAAAGCCTCTTGGCTGATTTATTTATTTAATTATTTTAGAAATAATAATTATCCATTAATTTATGGATTTCAAATGGGAAGATAACAAAAATATTTTATAATCTCTCCATCATAATCTCTCTTACCAATTTTCAAAAAAAATATTAGTGATTATCTATTTTTCTGATGTATATCTATCAAAAGTTTAATTCACTTAATGAGACAAATTAATCAATTTTCAAGTCTTATTTAAAAAATAAACTGATTAGTCATCCAAACTCCTAGACTTTGCGGGTACTGGCAGAGGAGCTAACAGATTGGGTTAAGTACGGTCTAAGTTGTTGGGAGTAACATTCTCTCACTCCATAAATTTATTTGTTTTTTAATTTTATTTATTTTTTCTTGTGTGGCTGTTGGTTTGGTTTTGGTTTTGGTTTTAGTAAGGTTTATGTGTTTGTTTACAAGTTTGCATGGTGAAAAAAAATTATTAGTAATTATGGTTGCAATCGAGGTATCTATGTTTGTTCTGTGCCAATTATTTTGATCGAATTTTGTTTTCTTCAATGAAGACCATAAAATTAAAGTAAAAAAAAAAAATGAGTATCAAATTTTTTTATTTTTTATTGTCATTTTATTTTATAGAAAATGTGAAAATTTATTGAGAATTCAAGATTTTACTATAACATTAGATTTTTGTATAACTAGGTAAACTTAAAACTTTTAAATATTATTGTGTTCTTTATTTTTATCCTCTATCTATCCCATTATACCATATTACTGCTATTTGTTAGTTTTTTAATTATAATTCAATTAATTGAAAATGAAAGGTTAATATAACTTTTCAAATATATTATAATTAATTTGTTACAGTTATAGTTATATATAACAGCATAATATATAGGGATAATCTCTAAATAGAATTTCTATTTTTTTTATGTGATTAAATAGTCCATATTAAATAGTATATAGAAGTGTTAGATGACTTCTTTTATCTCTAAAAATCCCAATCTATTTTTTTTTTACTTTTTAATTTTTTAAATTGAAATATCAATTGTTTATGTCCACAAAACAAAACTGATAAACACATATCCAAAAGCTACATATTTTTTTTCTTTTTTCTTTTTTAATATGTAGGATATTTACAAATGAAAACTGTTTGACATTTCAATTTTTTTTTCATAATTTGACTTATAATGATATAGTCATAAGTGTCAATTTTTATATAAATATAAGAAGAGAATTAATTAAATTTAATGAAAAAGTTAAAGTAATTCATATCAAATCAAAATTTTTATTTAAATTTAAAATCAAATTAGATAAAAAAAATTAAAAGAAAATGACGAAAATTTGAAAATATTTTGAAACTTTCTTATTCTTAAAGATTAGAAATTCGTGTGTGTATTATATTCATATTGTATTTTTAATTATGAAATTGAAATAAAAAGAAATGTAACTTAAATTATTAGATTAATAATAGAAACACTATATTAATTATTGTTAAATATCATTTCACTTCACATTTAATAATAAAATTGTATATTTGTCTTAATTATAACTTTTAAATTTGTATATTTTCATAACAAGAAGAGGCATGTCATTACTCATTTAATCAGGTTTAACTTTTTTTCTAATACAAATTATCAAAAGTGCACTAAATGTATTTATCTTTTTAAATTTTTTAAACTAATAATTTAAAAAGTTGACTTATAAATTTCATATATATCACAAGATAAAATATTAAATTACTTCAAAATAATTATAATACTTTTTTTAATTTATAAAATCTCGTGCATAGCACGGGTAACGACTAGTTATTATTACAATAAAAGGGTTTTGAAATGTGAAGGTCGTCACTCATCTCCCCCAATTGGGTCCATCTTGTTTGCATGACTACAATTAATTATATTTTTAAAACAATTTTTTGCTCCAAATGCAATGATGCAAGTTAATTCCACGATAATGACCACATGAATGACAATGTAACAAGACACATGTCGGAGAGGAGAAGAGGTCAATTGATTGACTTTGATTTATTTTCAATTTTTATTAGCAACATTTTGAACAAATTAAAGTTCGATTTACTTTAAGCGCGACTATCATTTATAATCACGTAATTTTATTATATTTAATTTTTAAAAATAAATAATATATATAATTTTATAAATAGATCATGTATTAAAGATAAATATATTAAAATCACATGAGCATGACTTTAGAATGAATTTGATTTTGTTTTTTTTTATATGCATATGAGTTTACAAAATGATCGAGTATGATAAATTCACTAACCTAAATTATGCCTCTTTAATTCCTATTGGCTAGCTTCCATTTACCTTTTATTTTACAATTTCCAATCGGAAAAAAAAGAAAAAGTGAATTATTTCATTTACATAAAGTGAATCTTATACTTCCATTTACATAAGCAAAATGAGATTTTTAGTGGAAAGCCCTATGATTAATATCTCATACTTATTTTTTTATTTTCTTAATTTAAACAATTAAGAAAATCTATATTGGCTAGCTTCCTTTAACTTTTATTTTACAACCCACAAAGTTTTGATATTAAAAATAATTTTGTATGAGATCTTAAAACTGTCATAATATTTAACTTTAAAATAATTATAATCCCATATCGAGAAAAAAAAAAATGAGTTGTTTCACTTATATAAAGTGTTACAATCCCACATCACGAAAAGAAAGAAAAAGTGAGTTGTTTCACTTATATAAAATGAATCTTATAAAGGGAGTTTTAAGGGAGAAACCTTCTAAAATGTCCAAACTCTCATTTTTAAATTATTGAATTTTCTTAATTTTAAATAATTAAGAAAATTTCCATTGACTAACTTCCATTTATCTTTTATTTTACAATCTCAAATCGGGAAAAAACGTAAAAAAAAATGAATTGTTTCATTTACATAAAATGAATCTTATGCTACAATTTATATAAATTATTGAAATTTATTAATTTTAAACAATTAAGAAAATTCACATTGGTTAGCTTTCATTTAACTTTTATTTTACAATTCCACGTTAGGAAAAGAAGGAAAAAGTGAATTGGAATTGTTTCACTTATATAAAGTGAATCTTATACTCCTATTTATATAAGAAAAAAAGATTTTTAGTGAAAAACCCTATAATCAATACCATTTTTTTGTTTGTTTATTTAAGAACACATGTACAATACTCCTAGCATATCACCCGTGCTATGTGAAGGTGTAATGTGAATGTGATTTTATAAACACAATTTCAATCTGCAATCCGATATCCATATCCATTTAACTTTTATTTTAAAATCCAACATCAAGAAAAGAAGGAAAAAAGTGAATTGCTTCACTTATATAAAGTGAATCTTATACTCTCATTTATATAAGTAAAATAAGATTTTTAGTGAAAAATCCTATAATCAATAACATTTTTTTTTTATTTTCTTAATTTTTAAGAAAATCTCCATTGGTTAGCTTCCATTTAACTTTTATTGTACAATCCCACATAGACGTTTTGATTTTAAAAATAATTTTGTATAAGATTTTGAAACTCTCATAATATTTAACTTAAAAATAATTACAATCTGACATTGATAAAAGAAATAAAAAGTGAGTTATTTCACTTATATAAAGTAAATCTTATACTCTCATTTAATATTATAGTATTGTGCATGTTTCAGTTTAAGATAGTTTAAATTTTAAAATAAAATTTAAAGATTTTACTTAATTAATTTTGTTGTAAATTGGTTGGTCTTTTGATTTAGCCGATTAGGTTGAATCGTTTTTAGTTTGACTAATTCACTGATTTTTAATCACGATTTTAACTGTTTTATCAAAATATATTGTTTAGATTTGTTTGATTTGAAATAAATTAAGATTGACCTTATTAAAAATTGAACAACTGAGATTACTTGATTAGAAATGAACTTTCCGTCCAAACAATTGTTAACTTTTATTTTACAATCTCACATCAGAAAAAAAGAGGAAGAAATAAATTATTTTACTATATAAACCTTATGCTTCCATTTAATATTGTAGTGTTGTGTATGTTTCAGTTCAAGCCGGTTTAAATTTTAAAATTAAAATAAAATTTAAAAGTTTAATTAGTTAATTTTTGTATAAATTGGTTGGTCCTTTGACCTAGCCGATAGGGTAAACCATTTTCGGTTTAACTGATTCGCTAGTTTAACTGTGATTTTAACAGTTTTATCAAATTATATTGGTTAAATTTGTTTGATTTAAAATAAATTAAATATTGCCCTAATTAAAGATTAAACGACTAAAATCGCTTGATTCAAAATAAATTCCCCCCTCAAATAATTGTTAACTTTTAAACAATTAAGAAAATTCTCTAGTTAGATTTAATTTAACTTTTATTTTATAATCTCATATTGAAAAAAGAAAGAAAAATGAATTGTTTCACTTACATAAAGTGAATCTTGTACTCCTATTTATATAAGTAAAATGAAATTTTTAGTGAGAAGTCTTATGATCAATATTTCATATCAATTTTTTTTATTTTCTTAATTTTAGACAATCAATAAAATCTCGATTAATTTAATTTTTATTTTACATAATATAAAAAAATTAAATGTAATTATTATTTTTTTATTAAATAATATATTATTTTATTTCATACATAACACAAGTAATACGTTAATATAATTTATCCAAACAAAGCTCAAGAAAATAGGCCACAGATAGAGGCACCACCTAAATTTGTTCCGGAGCAATGAATAATTTTTCTATAACCTCACATTCCTTGTCAGACCGATGACTAGTCACAATATCGGTGGCACACGTGTCGAGGCAGAAGTAGCGAAGCGTGGCCGCTAATTTGGCCGTTCATCACACGTTGGTGTTTTCCGCGAAAAAATGTCGGCGTCCTGCTTTGTGATTGATTTTTTTTTTCTTTCTTTTGGAACAGGTTCTCTGATATTGATCGATTAGTCAAAAGAAAGGACGAACGCCTTTTTCAAGGCAAAAATATTCATCCTTTTTATTTAAGAGTTTTAATTGGACATAATAGAATATATTTGTTTTGAGGAATTATTCTATAGGATTAGATTATTAGTCTATTTAGATTAATAGTCTATTATTTAATTTAATTTTTTTTTATTCTGGATAGAGACTATTAATTCTTCATATGAGAGATTATTGTATTCTAGAAGCAGGGGTGAGATTATTTTCATAAGATTGGTGGATTAATGTGTGGAATATCTATTTTACCTTTATACTATTAGTTAATAAACAATTGAAAAAAGATAAAATAATCTTTTGAACATTTATAAATTATTTTTTTAGTATTGTTAATTTAAAATTATATATTAAATAAAAAATAAAAAATATAAATTATAAATTAAATTTAATTAAAAATAATAAATTAAAAATTATGGCCTTATAAATTAAATTTGTTTAGTGTTGTTAAAAAAGTAAATTTATATCTTAAATTAAATTATTTTTTTAGTGTTGTTAATTTAAAATTGTATATTAAATAAAAAATATAAATTATAAATTTAACTTAATTGAAAATAATAAATTAAAAATTATGACCTTATAAATTAAAAAATTTTAGTGCTGTTAAATTATAAATTATAAATTACAAGAGTAAAATAGCCTTTTGAACATTTATTTTTATCCAGTCTGTCGAACCAAACATTAGATTTACTAAAAAAATCCAATCCAGACATCTAATCCCATAACCAAACAAACATATGATACAAATCTAGTCCAACCAAATAGTTCGGGGACAACGTATCTCAGGACTAACAGTCTGATGGATTACAATCCCCCATTATCCAGTCCGTCCAAACAAACACACCCATACGGTAGAAATTTAAAATAAAATAAAAAAACCAAGGCCAAAACATCAGCCCACCCCCTAGAGCTCCTTTAGAGTTCATAATTTAGAGCTCCCAAACATTTTTGTTTTCAAAGTATCCACCACGAGGAGAATTATTTGGTGTTTTTTTTAACAAATTTCTTTTAAAAAAAATAATTTAATTCAATTTATATTTAAAAAAGTAATTGCAGTAATAAATTTCATAGATATTAAGTAAAATTTTAAAATTTTGAGAAAATTATTTATAAGTTCTATTTAGAAAACTTACTTAATATGAAGTCCTATGAATATTTTTTTGAGTTTGAAGTCCTATTTAAATTGAAATGTGTTTCATAAGATCTTAAGAGTTGTAAATGAATGATATTAGTATGCTATTATACCCCTAATTTATTTTCATATTGTACCTTATTTTCTCATTCATCATATCAGGTTTAGAAAGGCTTTTAGGAAAGATAAGTCTACAGGAAATGGCAGTGCGAGTTTTTTTTCTCATTGATCGCGAGATTTTAGTACATTTTTAAAATGTTTTTTAAATGGATGTGGATATGGTCAATGATATGATGAAGTTTGAGGATTGTGTGTTGATTCATTCGACATATTTCGACCCCAATCAGTTGAGGGGAAGATGTATGTTTTTTTTTGGTTTTTTTTGTTGTTGTTGAAATGTGTTGCTGTTTATTGAAGTGTGAATTGTTCATCTTTAATAGGACATTGACAATCTATTACATTCATTGATAGGCACACTTTGGCCAATATTTTGATTGAATGTGTGTATTTGACATTGTGATAGTTGATGCGTTTTGATATGTTCAATGTGTAAGGTGGTATGTATAGGTTCAAGGGTTGGGTTGGCGGTATTTGGTTTTGGTTGTTAATTGGATGTCGAATGTAAACTACGTCGTTGGATGGCAAATGTACATTGGAACTTGGATGATCGTGTTGCGATGCATGTTACATTTAGTGTGTAACGTTAATCTACATACATCATGTAGTAGATGACATTTGTGTGTTTGTTCAATTGTATATGTGTTTGAATGTGTATTGTGTCTTTGTTGTAATTAGTGTTTACATACACGTCACAGTATGTTGCACAAAATTATTAGGGGTTTAGGCTTGTAATTGAATGTGGATTGAATCCCATTGCTCGATGTTGAAGTTACGCTGGGTTGGGGCTGATGATGGTTCAATATATGGGTTGGGTTGGGATGTTACATGTTACATTTAGGAGGTTACATTATTCATAATTCAACGGTGGAGTATTGAAATGTCATGTTGAGTTTGGGATGAGAAACATATGGGAATGTCATGGTGGATTTGGGATATTACATGTTACATTTACGTTGGGTTTGGGATGAGAAGTATATGAAAATGTCACGTTGAGTTTAAAAATGTCACATTGGGTTTGGGATGTTATATGTTACATTTATGTTTTGAATTTCAAATTTCCAACTATATAGATATGATCACAATCTATGGTAACATTAGATTTATCATATATGGTATTATCATTAATCAAGTTATTTTGAATTTCAGAAGTACGTGGAAATGTCATGTTGGATTTGAAAATGTCACATTGAGTTTGGGATGTTATATGTTACATTTACGTTTTGAATTTCAAATTTTCAACCATATAAATATTATTACAATCTATGGTAACATTGGATTTCTCATATATAGTATTGCCATTAATTAGGTTATTTTGAATTTTAAATTTCTAATCATATAGATATGATCACAATTTATGATCATATTAGATTTCTCATATATAGCATTGCCATTAATTATGTTATTTTGAATTTCAAATATCTAACCATATATATGATCACAATCTATGGTAATATTGGATTTCCCATATATGGTATTATCATTAATCATGTTATTAATTAATTAAGATTGGGGGTAGATATGTCCACTAGAAAACCACATGACCTATTGGGTTATAAGTTTCTTATAGGACCATATCTTGTATAAGTCTTCCAAATAGGACTTATAAATAATTTACCCTAAAATTTTCTATCAATTTGTAATAATTTTGTGAAAATACCACTGGATGGTAATTTTCTCATTTTAGTATTTAAAAGAAATTAAAATCTTTCTTCATATGAGCTATATCAACACTTCCATAGATAAGCATATGAGCTATATCAACACTTCCATAGATAAGCATATGAGCTATATCAACACTTCCATAGATAAGCATATGAGCTATATCAACACTTCCATAGATAAGCATATGAGCTATATCAACACTTCCATAGATAAGCATATGAGCTATATCAACACTTCCATAGATAAGCATATGAGCTATATCAACACTTCCATAGATAAGCATATGAGCTATATCAACACTTCCATAGATAAGCATATGAGCTATATCAACACTTCCATAGATAAGCATATGAGCTATATCAACACTTCCATAGATAAGCATATGAGCTATATCAACACTTCCATAGATAAGCATATGAGCTATATCAACACTTCCATAGATAAGCATATGAGCTATATCAACACTTCCATAGATAAGCATATGAGCTATATCAACACTTCCATAGATAAGCATATGAGCTATATCAACACTTCCATAGATAAGCATATGAGCTATATCAACACTTCCATAGATAAGCATATGAGCTATATCAACACTTCCATAGATAAGCATATGAGCTATATCAACACTTCCATAGATAAGCATATGAGCTATATCAACACTTCCATAGATAAGCATATGAGCTATATCAACACTTCCATAGATAAGCATATGAGCTATATCAACACTTCCATAGATAAGCATATGAGCTATATCAACACTTCCATAGATAAGCATGTGAGCTATATCAACACTTTAACGGATAAGCATATGAGCTGTATCACCGGAGTCCATCCCCTATCTTCTCCCAAACATTAACCGGTTTAGAGGTCCATCCCCTATCTTCTCATAAACCGTGGAGTACATCCCCTATCTCCTCCCACACAATACAATGCATATAAACAATTATCATATACATCATCAAACAATACATAAAATTAATGTATTCGTTCAACTGTCATATACAATGACACATTCCATTGATTAGTTTTAGTTTGCCTAATCATCATGTATTGTCTATAACAATCACGACTACCCTCCATCGGTAGCCCAAGGCAATTATTTCTAAACAGATAATAAATGCGTTAACAGATAATTTATCCATATTTCCAAAAGTGAGCGATTAATAAATCCAACTTCACTAATCCATCTCATAATGAACCAATTTCATTATATTCAACTCAATTCCATATTTTCTCAACACTTGTAATTAATTACACTAGTGACCCAAAAATACCCAAACATGGCATTTTCCCCTTGATTCCCAATATTGACTCCAAGAGTCCATATATTACCAACAACATCAATATACTCATTTTGAAATCCAAATACATATTTATGGTCCAAAATAAACAAAACCCTCTTTTCAAAATTAAACATTTGAAACCCTAGTTTCCAAAACCCAAAATCATTTATACAAAAACTCAATATCTAGGTCAAAACCCATAAAAGTGAGTAGGAATCCCTACCTCAAATTCGGAGCCCAAGGGAAGGAGATGAAGAAAACCAAAATGCTCCAAACTCCAAGATTCACGGATCAAAACGAAGCCCATGACGATCAACACAACTTTTACAAAGGCCAAAGGAAATGGAAGCACTCTAACTAGATCAAACCCTAGAGAGAAGGGAGTTTCTAGAGAGAGAGAGGCTCTCAAAATCGATTTTGGGAAAGTAAGAGAGAGAGAGTGAATGTAAAAAGTGATTCAAAAATGCCTAACTGCCTTCTGATATACGACATTCCCGCTCGATCGGAGAATAGGACGCTCGAGCGTAAAGCACAAAAATCTGGACATGCTCGAGCGCAATAAGGCCCGCTCGAGCGCCAAGACACAAGAATAAAGTACATCCGCTCGAGCGCGAAAACCAGCCCGCTCGAGCGTAGATTTTCCCCTCTCAGAACTTACACCAAAAATGTATTACCCGCTCGAGCCCCAATAAGCCCACTCAAGCGCGACCCGCTCAAGCGCAGGAAATCCACTCAAGCGTAGAAATCACACCTGCAGAAGTTTTGCAGAGCACCAAAAAATATTGGGAGTGTGCAATCTCCGCTCGAGCGCTAGACGACCCTTGAGCGGAACGACCAAAAACCTGGCAACAAGATTTTAGACCAAGGCTCAACCCACCTGCTCGAAACATTTCCAACACATCCTAAAACTCAAACAAATGGAATCAAAGGATGACAATAAGATAGATACAACTACCAACTCCACGGAACCAAAGTCCGGAATACAACAGATATCGAAAGGGAAAACTAGGATTGCTATATGATAAAAAAAAGTAAAATTAAATAAAAAAATGCACTTTTGTGGCGCTACCCAAACAACCCCTAAATAACCTTAAAAATAGATTTTTTTTTTAAATGTTTACTAAAAACAAAAAATTAAAAAAAAAATTGTGCGCCTGTGCTCTTTTTAGTGATTTTTTCCCAAAAAAAAATTAAATCTTAAATCCTTTTAAACTAAAAAAGAGTTGAGGAAAAAAAAAAAAACTTTGAATACAATAAAATCACTTAAGACAAAAAAAATTTAAAAAAAGATATGATCCCCTTCCCCCTTCCCCCTCTTGTCAAACAAAACTTGAGTAATAACAATTTTTATTATTTTAATAAAAATAGAAAATTTTATTTTAAGGTTCCTTATATTAAAATTTTATAAGGTAAAAGATAACAAATATTATAATAGTAGCTAAGGTCCTTGAGAAACACGGAAGCAATTTTCGGATTCCATTGCACACTGCTCATTCAACATCTTTCACTTTTTGAAAAAATTTAAAACTTAAAAATTTAATAACTTTTAATTTAGATATCCATTTTCAATAAAATTTATATTTTTAGAATGTTATCCTTGAGATATATTAAAAAAAATCTATGATGATTATGACATTTCAAAAAAAAATTTGACAAAATTTCACTGAGTTAGTTATCTTCAGTCAGTGAAATTTTTGAAATTTCTCTGAAAGAAAATAAGTAATTCCGAAATTTCTTTGAGAGAAAATAAGTAACATTGTAATTTCTCTGAGCAAGAGCAATTCTGATTAAAGGGCAAAAGGAACAAAAAAAAAAAAAAAAACAAACTAGCAAAAAGAAGTTAAAAAAAAAAAACAAACAAACAAACTAGCAAAATGAAGTTAAACAACTATCTTCAAAAGGCATCTTACCTAATATAATTCTTCTCATATTCCTTAAGCTTCTACGTAAAAGGTGAGAAGGATTGGCGGTTAATTTTCTCATAGAAATAAGAACAAAATGATCATGGATGAGCACAAAAATACGAAAAATTATATAGTGTTCCAAAACAAGTATATATCGGGTGCATTAATTTGATTTTTATTAGTTTAGCGGCTTTTTAAGAAACAACTGAATAAATGTCACAATACAGATAGTGTGAATCATTACTCTAACATCACAAAATAATTTTTTTGTATGCTCATTAAAATCTCCCACTCACCTATAATTTTTAAGAAAAATATAATTTCTGTAAAAATTAGAGAAAATATTCATAAATTAATGAAATTTTTTGTTACATTAAAATTCAAACTCATAATTTTTTTTAAAGAAATTGATAGCTTTCACTTATTTGTTCCTCTAATTTTATTTTTTAAATGGGCAAATTACATATACACCCCTCGAGGTTTGGCTAAATTACAGATGCCCCCCTGAGGTTTGAGGAATTACGAATTCCCCCCTGAATGCTATATTTGCATAAGAAATTAGGGGGTAATTTGTTATGAAATATAAACCTCAGGGGGCAAATTGTTATGAAAATACAAACCTCAGGGGGCGGGATGTAATTTCTGAAACCTCAGGGATATCTGTAATTTAGCCAAACCTCGAGAGATGTATATGTAATTTGCCCTTTTTAAATTCATCTTGACAATTGGGTGGGTTTGGCTCCAATGAATTGGAGATCTAAATAATGGTCCCACTGTCAATTGCAGATCTAAATATGGTCCCACTGGCACAGCGGACATCATAATAGGCTGTTCAATTGCTGCAAGAGGCATGTTGGAAAAATATTATTGAGAAAATATCATGTAAATGACAAAGTGAAAATTAAAATTAAATGTAAAATACAGAAAACTTTTTTTTTTTAGATAGCAATAGAGAAAATATTTTAAAAATAGAAAAAATTTGTGATAAATTCAATTTGAAAGGTATTAGATCCAGTAAATATTTTTTGTTAGTGATAGATTCCCCTTTTGTGGAATAATTTGGTGAGAAATCATTTTTATTGTTTTGAAGGACATTTTTATTTTCAATTTAACGACCTTAATTTATTTGTTGATTTTCGTTGACTATCTGTTCAATTTTTTTTCTATCTATTCAAAAAATTTCTTATCTGTTCAATTTTTTTTACCCTATCTTTTTAATATTTTAATCTTTTCAATTCAAATACCTCTTTTATCCTTTAAATATTTGTCCAAATAAAATTCTATCTGTCTAATGTTTTGTCTATCTATTCATTTTATTTTATTTTTTTTATCTTTTTAGTTCAAATTTTGTTCTTATCTGTCAAACCAACTATATTTGATGTCAAAATCTTTTCTATCTGTTGAAATTTTGTTGCAATTGCTAGATAGATGAGAGAGTTATCTGTTGTAATATCAAGCCAAACCAAACCTATTTGTTAAAAAATTATTATTTTTCTATCTGTTCAAATATCTCTCTATTCCATCTATTCAACACAACACAAGAACAAGAAAAAATGGTGCGATCTGTTTCATTTTCATCAATACCAACATCATCATCAAAATCAACATCAACATTAACAACCCAAATAACTACAAGTACAACTACATACACATATACATGTATATACACATACACATACACAACAAATCAACTACCAAAAAAAAAATCTGGAGACAAAGACACACATACATATATGTATACATACACACATATATGAGATCTAAGTATGCATCACCAACATAGATCTAAGATCTGCGTATCATCAACAGATCTAAGATCTAAGTATATGTTAGAAAGAGAGAGAGGGAGAGAGAGAGAGAGATATGATGAAATAGATTATGCGATGTGGTTGGTGGCGATAGATGACGGAGGAGGACGGCGTGAGGTGTGAGAGAGAGTGAATCGATTCAGATCTAAGGAGGCGCCAGCAACATCTGCTCAAATTTGCCATGGTTGATGGAACTGACGTTGGAGTATTAGAGTTTGGTGACTTTGGTATCGCGGTAGTGGCAGTGACACGGAGGAAGAGGCGACAATACTACGGAAGAGAGAGAGTAGAGGGAAGAAAGAGAGAGATAGATAGATGAGTATGATTTGTTAGGTTTGGATGTGTATATTATATATATATATATATATAAGAATATTTTAGTCATTTTAATTGAGCTTGATCTTTTGTACAAAATGTTTCAGTATCTGGATTTTTAAACAAACAAAATTAAAATTTGGACTTTTAGACCGAGTATCCTTAAAAATATCATCACAAATGAAATTAGGATAATTAATATCAAATGACGGAATCTTGTAATTTTTTTAACAAAATTGCATATTGCCTAATCTTTCACTTACTCTCTTCAGCCACTTAGCATGCCTTTTTTAGTCATTTCACATCTCATCCCTCTACTTCGTTAGCTTAATTTTTTATTTTTTATTTTTTTCTAAACTCTAAGATTGTATTTCAATTTTAAATTAAAAAAACTATTATGAATGAAGTATAAGTTACTACTTTTTTCTTCACATTTTTAAAAAAAATTTATCGATATTTTTTTTTACTCAAATTCAAAATTCAAATACAATTTGTAAGAACTTGGATCTAAGGGCAATAGTTTTTTTTTTTTTTGGCCAAGATTGTAAAATATTAGTTTATTAATAAAGTTAAATTACAACTAAAGAGATCCTCATTGCTCCATTAATTCAAATCTCTGGCCTTCTTTCACTACATCTTAAGGAGTGAGTATAAAATCGCTGGATCAAACCCAAGGTGATCTAAGGGCAATAGTTAGGGTTGTATTAAATTAAAAAAACAAAAAAAAATCAGTGAATTTTTGTCAAAGTTTGAAACTTGGAAATAGAAAGAATCTTGCATGGTGACTGGCTACAAACATTCAAATGGTCGTAATCATTTCCATCATTTTCTTGGGAAGAAAAAAAAAGTAATGACTCAAGAAATTAATTGGTTTAAAAATTGACCAAGCACTGTGTGCCACGTGGATCATGGAGCAGTGGACCACCTCTAGTTTGGTCGCCACTGCAGTTTTTAGAACTTCAAGTCGACCATGCATGCCCAAGTTGCCGAAAACTCTTTCACGGTCACCCTTTTTCTATTTTATTTATTTTATTTTGTTTGTTTTGGCAATGACCACATTAATTTATGAATGAAGCATCAATAAATTTTAAAATGTAATTTTTTGAATTAGTTTTTTTTTGAATTTATTTTGTTTGTTTTGAATTAGTTTTTTCTTTTTTAAATTTTCAAATGTGATTTTTTGAATTAATTTATGAATGAAGCATCAACAAATTTTTTGAATTTTTTAGTGTGTGGGATTTTTTGACCACATTAGTTTTTTCTTCTTTTCTTTTTTATATGAATTCAAATGTCATATTGGAGTAGAATTATATAAAATGATAGTCATTTACGTATTTAGGTTTAATTTTTTAAGGATAAAAATAGATTTATGCAAATATAAAATTATATGTTTGGGTAATCTGCACTAAAGAAGTTTTGGATTTTCTCTCCTTTTGTAACAAATCCCATACACTAAAAATTTTTTTGATATACTTTTCTTAAACGTAACAATGTAACACTAAAAAATAAAACTCCTTCGTATAATTTTCTCAAATATAACACTCTAATGTAACCACACAAAAAAATCCTTAAAATACTTTTCTCGAACGTAACACTCTAATGTAACATGCTCCAATATAGCACACATAAAAACACTAAAAAATTTCTTAACATACTTTTTTCCAAATGTAACATTCACAGTTTGAAATTATACATTTGCCTAAAACTTATTGAGGAATTTTTATATTCCTTTTGGAATGGTTTGAACAATCCTACTGTCACGACCCAAACCCGCCCCTATGGGTTTAGCACCGTAACCGGCCAGTAATCCAAGATTACCGAAGGCCTGCTTAACAGTAATACAGAGTACAGGGGTTGGCGGAAGCCAATACAGTAAATAAACAGTGTCCAATGAGGTTTGTATGCAAAAAGACTTTTCATTCAAATATATACAGTCAAACAAAACAGTATGTACATATATACAATCATTCAGTTCAGGGACCTCATCCCTGTTAAACAGTACCGTAACAATCTATACAGTCAAACAAAACAGATACAGAGACAGGCGGGGAAATTAAAAACACCCCTAAGCTGTAGCTTGACAGGCTCGGAACCTTACATTGAGGCACATAGGTTGGCTCAACAAAACTGGAGTTAACCCCGACGTTTATAGCTACGGTCTGGTGCCTGTACACCTATATATATATGAGCAGTGAGCTAAAGCCCAGTGAATAACACAATGCGTAAAGGTGTTGAGAATGAATGTCCTTACAGTAATGAAAACAGTTCATTAAATCAGTATTTCAGTCGTTCAGTCAGTACAGTCATATGTGGTACATCCATTAGCATAACAGTACAATAAACAGTAGGTCTTAAAAGACCGAGCAGTAAATGATGGCCATCAGTCAGTAACAGTAGTGGTTCCAACAAGGGAGCCGACAGAGATCTCTGTAACAGTAACAGTAAACAGTAGGTGCTAAGGATGCCACAATACAGTTCAGAATATAGGACATACATTCATTCAATTAACGGTTTTCAATTCAGAAACAGTACAGTTCAGTTGTTCAAAAAATAATCATTTTTGAACATATCTTTACACAATCGTTACTCACATAGTTCTGGGCTACAGTATGCTATGAACATATCTTTACACAGTTGTTACTCACAGAGTTCTGGGCTACAGTAAGCTAGAGCGTCTCCTCGGAAAGCCAACCCTACACAGTTTATAGGATGAACACACGCTAAGCTACACAGCTGGGAAAGATAATAACTTAATCCCTAATTTGCCTTAGTGTGTTCTACATCTATATCCTCACTAAGATGCCTTAAGCTAGGCCTACTAATGCTTAGGATGAGATGAGGATGCAAAGATGCACTTTAAAAGCATTTTCAGAATTTTCAGAAAACAAAGGTCACGCTCCGCTTGAGCGGAGATTGCTCCGCTCGAGCGGACATGCAGACAAAGGTTTCCGCTCAAGCGTATACTTACCCGCTCGAGAATTCTGCAAAACAGTCAAAAGTGCTGGATGGGTGAAAATCACGCTCGATTGGGCGCTCGACACCCGCTCGAGCATAAGACACAATGTTCAGCTCGAGCGTCAATTCTTCCGCTCGAGCGGACTTCAAAACAGAATAAAAATACTGGGAGCACGATTTCCACGCTCGAGCGCCAGTCACCCCGCTCGAGCGTGAGTCCAAATTCTGAAAATTCTAGATTTGAACCTCAAGCTCAAAACCAAGTTTTAAACCATAAATTTCGATCCTCTTGGGCCAATTTTTCAGAAAACACATCAAAACTCATACTTTAACATGATTCAAAGCTCAATTTGTAAAATCAAATCCCAATGGTGTTTCAAATGAATCCAATTCAAACGATTTCCATGAATATAAAGAACATGCAAACATTCATGGATTAAAACCATTTCAAAGCTTCAATTTGATGCTTTAAGGAGCCAATTGTTCCAAAAACAAGATGAAAACATATAATTTTAATTTTAATTTAAAATTAAAATTAATAAATAATTTTATTTATTTATTTTGATAATATTGGTGCTATCGTTCTATAAAATTGTTACTTGAATACTTATACATATTAATTTTAGTTAAATTGTTTATGTATTATAATAAATTTAGTTTTATCATATTATAAAAGTGTAAGTATTATATAATAATTTTGTATGATATATATTAAGTTATAAAATAGTAAAATAAATACTCATTTTGATATTAAAAATAAAGGTAAATCACACTGACACCCCAAAGGTTTCTGTTTAAAAGAAGAATTAGTAACATAAAATTAAAAATAATTTTAATTATTTAATTTTTTTATATTCATTTGAAAAATAAAAATATGTAGAAATACAAATTATATAAAAGTTATTAAAAAAATTAAATATAAATATGTTGTAATTGAACATATAATAATTTTATATTATATATGTATGTACGGGGAGCAAATATTCCGGCGTGCCCGTATTCCTTTCTTCCGAGCTCCGTCGATGTCCGATCACCTGCGAGCAAGTAATGGTGAGCTACCCGGCGGTGTGTGGCCGGAAAAACCCTCCGACGGTCAAGTTAGCACACACCTTAGAGGGAATAGAGAGAAGGGTGAGAGTGTTTTAGTGTAAGGATTTCTTACAGATATGTTCGTGTCTCGCGTATGGGGGGCGCAGGCATGCTTTTATACCTTCTGAACCCCATATCCACTCCCAGTCATCTCCTGACACGTGGCTCTGCTATCCCATCTGTCAGCATAAACCATGCCATTCACCACCTAACCTCAACTGCTAGACTTCACAGCTGGAGCTCGGCAGCCGAGCTGTTCTACCTCGGCCATGTCATGCTTCAAACCCATGCGCCCAGCCGGACAAACACATGAAGGGCTGGGCTAGGCGGCATCTCGGCAAAGCCTAGCCCGGGCTCCTCCTTTGGTCGGCCTTCTCGCCGGTCAATCAACTACCTCAGCTGACCGCGCCTTTCCGAGCGCCGGTCTCTCGGTCTGTCTGGTTTCGACCATCCTCGGACCAAGCATCCTGGTCTGACCGGTCACTTCCCGACCGAGCAACTTCTGCACGGTCCGGGGCGGCACACACAGTCCAAACCCTGCCCGGCCCAAGTTCTGGTAGCCCATCTCCGGGTGAACAGTTGATCATCTCGGCCCAATGCACTGCTGGGGCCCTCAACTTGCTCGGTCGATACCCCGGCCCAACACCGGATCATAAATCACCCTCTCAATGTATATATTAAATTATAAGATAGTAAAATAAACACTCTTAATTAAATTAAAATATCAACTATATAAAAGTAATTCAACAACGACTAATCAAGATAGAATCATATAACAACATTTATACTCAAAAAGAAAAAATAATGAAAACATCCAAACAATAGATACATCTCAGTGCGTGAAGTAATTAATTATCTGTAAAATAATGTCAAAACATAAAAGAACTTACTGTTCAATAATTGAAAAAGTAACTCAAGCAGTAAATCTAAATTTTAGCGGTTCCTCGAGAGTATCATTATTGTGTAGGTTTTTCCTCCTGTGAGTTATAATTATATAAAATAATGTACAAAATGAAATATAATTTTATATATAGAATTACTATAAAATTTAAACGATAAATCCATAATATAGAATTGGTATTAGGTATAGAATAATGCACAAAAAAATAAGAAGAAAAAAAAGCAATTTAGCATTAAAAAAATTCTAAAACCCTTGAAAACATTAAGAAGAAAAACTCTAAATAGAAAATTAGTATTGAATTTGTGAATTATCTCAATTTATCATGAAAAATATATAAAAAATAAATATTTGTCAAATTGAGTTCATATAAAATAGGTAAAATTAGTATAGTCTAAATTAGATTTGAATTTGTATATAATTCTATATGTAATTAAAAAAATACATGCCAACGTAACTCTCATTAAAAAAAACCTTATGATACGTCACCTATGTATGAGAAAACACTAATTTTAATAATATGTATATATATATATATATATAATTGGAGTGTTACAGTTTGAAATAATACGTTTGCTAATATTTACTAAGGAGTTTTTGTACTCCTTTTAAAATGTTTGAAGAATCCTACATCTTTTAGCAATGTTTGAAGAATCCTACATCTTTTAGCAATGTTTTAGAATCTCACATGTTAAATCATTTTTGTACTCCTTTTGAAATATTTCCTAAATAAAAAAGATTCTCATGTAAAAATTTATCCCAAATTTGATTTACATAGATTGTGTACCTTACTTTTCTAATACAAAAGAAAAAAAAGGGAAAGAAATATAATAGAAATAAAGATATAACCGTAAATTTAATTTTTGAATAATATATTAAATCTCCTTTTTCAAAATTAATAAGACTAATTGGTCTATAATAAAATTTTTAACACCAAATAAATCATCATTTTTCAAAATGAGATTTATAAAGAAATTTTCGTTAATTTATTCCGTCTCATAATATATATATATATATACTAGCGTATGCCGTGCCTAAAGGCACGATGTAAATAATATTAAGATTAAAATGCAATTATAATTTATACGTATTATGTTAAAATTATTGAAGTTTGTGTCATTTTTTTATAAAGATACTGAAAAAATATATTGAAATATTTTTCTTCCTAAAGAACTTGTAACAATTTTACTTGTATTACACACTCTACAAAACTCAAATAAAATAACAGCTCTCCCTAATCTTAATCCAAATTAAAAAATAAACATATAAGATTTATAATGTTCACCAATATTGTAAATCAAAATATGAGAGCAAGTAAAAAAATTTGTAAACACTGAACAAAAACAGAAATTAAAGTTATTGTATACTTGTTAACCAGAATTTTTTGAAATACAACATAGAATATTATACTCCCTTAAAAAAAAAAAAAAAAACTGTCTTGCCATATTACACATAAATATTAATATGCCAAGTTTCCGAAAATTTTCTTTTTATTAGGAACTCTAGATATTCAAAAAGAATTATATGAAAAATATTTATCATCTGTACATTAGAATCATACAACAAATATATTATATTTGAATGGTACAATTTTTATTTTATTTTTATCATCTGTACATTAGAATCACACAACAAATATATTACATTTGAGTGTGTGAGTTTAATTTTTTTTTTCTTGCAGGAAGACCAGTTAAACAAATCACCTTCACTTTCTTTTTGAATAGCTCTAAACAAACAGTCCCTACCCTCTCAAACCAATTTCTACAACATAGAGCACTAACCACAAACCAAGTTCCAAATAATCTCTCTCTCTCTCTAATCAAACTCACATTTTCTGAGCAAACCCATAACTTATGCCTAAGGTCTGTCTATGCCAAACAACCAATTTGAGAAACTTGGTGCAGAAACAACTAATTTGATTCAAAGCAAACCTTTTGGGTTAAGTTAGAATAAAAAGGATCAATTTTGATGTTATGTGTCAACAAATGGAAGGTAGATAATCAGAAGAATGGGTAAGGAAAAAAGAACAATCAATTTACAATAGTCAAATGAAAATAAATATTGGCCCAAAACAATAGTCAAATGAAAACATACACTAAGGAAAGATACGTGCCTAATCCATGCATAACACAATCCTAGAAAGAATGGCTAGTGGGAAAATGGGTTTCTGAAGGGGTTTGAATGACTTTTTATTTCAAAAATATTAAAATGGGTTTCTGAAGGGGTTTGTTTAACTACCAGGTTGATTTTTTATTCCACTTTATTCTAAGTTGTTAAGCTCATACTAAGTTGTTTTGCTACAGCTCTTTGGTCCTTGAAAAAACTTTGCTTACATATGGATTTGTTTGTGATTGCCTTGGGGTATGCAAACACAAACACAAAATACAAACCCTTAGAAACATAAAAAAAGATAGAAACAGAGACACAAAATATTTTTTTAAAAGTGTCTGACCCAAATATTGGCCAAAAACTGTCACCAAAATATTTGATTTATTGATCAAGATTAACAAAGAAAATAAAGCTTTCTTGTAATTAACCTAAACAAAGCTTTCTTTTAAATAAAGCTTTCAAACTAAACAAAGCACACCTTCATTGTTGTTGTGGGTCTCAAATTTAATTATCACATAATTGCTATTTAAATATGATCTATTATGATGGTTTTATTATAACTAAAAGTCGCTTAGCTTTCTCCTTGAGCAGATGTTCAAAACCCATTTAGATCAAGTAATCATACAACAAACTAATTTTAAATTAAAACCCATTTCCCATTAAAACATCAAACCCATTTCATAAATCAAAACCATGTGAGAATGTTGATACAAAGAATGTTGAGAATGTAATTCACCTTAACTTTCGTTTGTGGAGGAGGTGTTGATACTTGAGCAAATGTTTAACTTTGATGTAGATTTAGATTGTTGGAAGAATTGTATTTTAAGCAAATCATTTGTAGAGGGGGTGTACAAATATTGGTCAAAATATTTGCTCTGTTTTTTATTAACTGGATTAATGGACTTTTTTAAGTATAAACAAATATTATTTTACTCTCTCATAATCCCCTCATTTTCAAAACAGAGGCATTTATATATAAAAATTATAAAATAATATTTATTTTAATAATTAAAAAATCTTAGTGTAAATAACTTAAAAATTATTAACATGAAAACGAAAAAATAGCCAAACATATTAATAATTACTCATAATTTCTTTTTATATATATCATTATTATACAAAAAAATCTTACCGGATGACATACCAAGGATTAGGACAGAGATTAGCATAAGCCCATCCTTATTCATATTTGTTTAAAATGATTTTTTTTCATTTTTTTATTATTTATTTTTAGTGAATTTTTTTAACATTTTAAGCAAAGTTTTTACTTTTTTTTTATACATTTAATATAAATACAATTAAAAAGTATAATATTTGTGAATAAAATTTTTGAAAATTTCAATAGACACTAAAAATATAAAAATATAAAAAAATTCAATATATTTTCGTATTTTTATGTATTTATTGATTTTTTAAAATATTTTTTACAAATATTTTACTTTTTAGGTACATCTAGGTTAGGTACTTCTAAAATTTTTTAAAAAAATTGTTTAAAATATTAAAAAAAATCACTGAAAAAAATACGAAAAACAAAAATACTCAAATTTTAGAAAATTAAAACCGAACAAATCAGCATGATATTTTGTGTAAAGGTATATTGTAGTGATGTCTCTCTCTATATCTTGCGTACATGTGTGACCTATTAAATGAAATGTTCTTTCATTAAAAGGGTGACTAAATCATGGTTGATTGCATTTATTTTTGAAAAACAAAATTGAGCATGTAGAGTTTTTCAACTGAGCATTCCAGTGATTAGTGATGCGCTTGATGGTTTAGAAAGTTGAATAGAAATGAATAATGCCTTTTTCTCAAACAATCCTATGGGCGCCTAAACCTAGGTTTTTACTTTGGAAAGAATAAATAAATAAAAGGGAGAATAGAAGCCCACATTACATCAAAAGATATCATCACATAACTACGATGAAGCAATCTGACTATGCCTCACTAAGGGCACAATGCAAGTAGCAGTGCGCACATGATTTTCAATATCAAGTTAATCTACAAAACTACCCACTATTACTATATCTAGCACTCAAACCTCCAAGAAGAACAAAAAAATAAATAATTGCGAAGGTCCTTGGGATAGGGTACGAGAGAGAGTATCTACTTGCTACTTGACTTCTTTCTAATAATGCAGCAAAATTGACCAAATTTAAACAAAATTTTCCAATTATTTGTTCCAAATCTGGACCAAATTTTAAAAATTTAAGACAGACCAATTTTATGAATAGCGACATAATCAGCCAAATGTTTTGCACTTCAATTTACCCACCGGAGTCAGGACAACCAATCCTAATCCAAGCTTTAAGTTCTAACAACAACAATAAGGAAACCATGAAATTGAAAACCATGATGGTTATGATTCTCTCTCTGTTCATCAAATTTGAGTAAAAATTTGATTAAAAGTTCGATCTGATACGAATACTCCAATCGTTACTCTCATGGTCTTCTTCAAATCTTTTCAAAAAAATTCCAAACTTATCCTAAAACCATCTCCTATCTATACTATTTTTTATGAAAGAAAACCATCTCCTATCCATACTCTATTTTAAAATTTTATCAAAAAAGATTAAAAGTATTATTATTGGAGATTTGGTGAAATTTTTTGTTCATCCTTGATTTAGTGAAAATTTTGAAAAGAATAATGCCTTTTGGTCATGTTTGATTCACAAGACTAATAGTGAAGTATTAATAATCCTATTAAATTAGTGTAGTATTTACTATTCAATTAGATTAATATCGATTGGATTAATAATCTCACCCTTACCCCATTACTAACAATCCTACAAATTTGTTGGTTTAATTATCCACTGGATTAATAATCCTAAATCAAAATATTAAAACAAACATAGGATAGTTGGGCCCACGGATTAATAATCTCAATCTCATGCTCTAATCTACCTAATCAAACATGCCCTTTATCTATTATGTTTTTCCTGTGTATAATAGCCAAATAATTTTGAGACCAACCTTATCAACCATGATAGTTGACAGTAAACACAATGTGTATAACCTTATTTTTTTTTTTTAATAGCAAACCAATTTCTGTTTAATGTTTTTTTTTTATTAAAAAAATTGACAATAATTCTGATTAAAAATTGACATTGTTCATCCTTGATTTAGTGAAAATTTTGGAAAGAATAATGCCTTTTGGTCATGTTTGATTCACAAGACTAATAGTGAAGTATTAATAATCCTATTAAATTAGTGTAGTATTCACTATTCAATTAGATTAATATCGATTGGATTAATAATCTCACCCTTACCCCATTACTAACCATCCTACAAATTTGTTGGATTAATAATCCTAAACCAAAATATTAAAACAAACATAGGATAGTTGGGCCCACGGATTAATAATCTCAATCTCATGCTCTAATCTACCTAATCAAACATGCCCTTTATCTATTATGTTTTTCCTGTGTATAATAGCCAAATAATTTTGAGACCAACCTTATCAACCATGATAGTTGACAGTAAACACAATGTGTATAACATTTTGTTTTTTTTTTTTTTGAACACTAAACCAATGAAAAGCTTTTATTTCCATGAAGTTTTATCTATTATGTTTTTCCTTCTTTACGTCACTCAAACAGCTATTATACAAATATATCTAATAGCCAAATATGTTTTTCCTGTGTATAATAGCCAAATAATTATGTTTTATTAATTTTTGCCTCTCCTTCTTTCTCTCAGTGTGTATATATCTATCAACCATAACCTACCAATCCTCATTTCCTTCTTTACCTCACTCAAACAGCTTACCTGAGAGAAAGGAGGAGGGAAAAAAATTGGTAACTATACACCATGAGCACAGAGCCAACTCATAAAAAACAGAGTCAACTTGAATGTAACCTTTACAACTACCCTTTAATTTTTATTTTTAGATTGATGACTACTCTTTAATTTTTATTCTTCTTCTTCAGTTTTACTCAAGGCACGGTGTAAAAAACAGGAAATTGGTAACTTCTTCAGTCAATTTTTATTCTTCTTCTTCAGTTACCAAAGCAATAACAAAAGAAAAAAATAAGAACCAAAGTAATAAACTAACCCAGTAACCGATTTTTATTCTTCTTCTTCAAGTACCATAGCAATAACAAAAGAAAAAAATAAGAACCAAAGTAATAAATTAACCTAGCAGCCGAAGTGAACAACGATGAGAGTGGTCAAAGTGAGATTTTCAGAAGCTCTGATGAAGGCTCTGATTTGAACAACGGTGTAAGCTATGATGAAGGCAAAAGCTAAAATTTTCAAAAAAAAATCAAGAAGAAGAACGGAGAGGAAGAGAGAGATAGAGAGGGTAGGCAGAGAAATGAGATGCAAAAGTTGAGATAGGCAGACAGAGATAGAAAGGGAAGATGGGTAAACAGAGGGTAGATAGGGAGGCAAATCATTTGTGATGGGGAGACAGAGGGTAGATACTGAGGGAGAAGAGTGGGGAGACAGATGGTAGAGTGTTGGGCGGGAATATTATTAACTAAATAATTGATCTGAACCATAGATAGATATTAGAATTGATCTGAGTTATTCAAAGAAAATGTGTCTCTCATACATTTTATACATTTTAAAAAACCATTCTCCCTTATTATATATATATATATATATATATTTATTTATTTATTTATTTAAAAAAGACAAAAAAATCAAATGTGACCTTAAAATGAAGTGTCTGTTGAAAATGAAATTTCATTATAGAAATGTCACCGGCACTGACACATTATTTTAGTGTAAAAAACTTCATATAAGCTATGCAAACAATGATATCACATTATCATTTACACACGTAATATCATAATTTAGGCATCATTTGGAAACAAACTATTTTAATACTTTTTTGATATTTTAATTAAAATATGAAGTAAAAAAATTAATATATTTGTGATGATTTTTTAGCTTTTTATAAAAAGATGTGCAAAAAGTAGATAGAAATTTTTTTTTTTGACTTTTTGGTATAATTTATAGGTTTTTTTGACTTTTTTAATAACTTTTTAACTTTTTGATTAAAATGTTAACTTGCCTAACGAGGCCTTAATAACAAATTATTATATAAGAATAATAAGAGTTCGTTTGAAAAATGGGTTGGTTTTTTGATTATTTTAGTCTGGGACTAAAAAATCTCATTTGGAAAAGTCTTTTTAATTTTTTGGTTTTTTTAGTTTTTTTAATTTTTTTTGTCAGAGAAATAATATAATAATTATGGGTTGAATATGATATTTTGACATATTAAATTAAAAAAATTATTTTATTTATTTATTTATTTACTATTTTAACCCAAAAAAATCCCAAATCCTCTTTCCTAAACGAGCTCTAAATGCACTACGTATATATGATGCATATAAAATTAAACTGACACAATAGGCAATTTATAAGTACTATATATGTAATTTGTCCCTTTTTTATTATGGGTAAATTATACTGACATTCGTGAAATTTGTATTTAATATAGATTCTCAAAAGTTACACTCTCTTTTTTGATATTTGTAATCTTATTACAAATTATCTCTTAAATTATTGATATTATATATATCTTAAATTTTTTTAAATTACCATCTTATTTGTTTTGAGTTTTTAATTTATTTTTTTGTATTTTTTAAATATTTTAATCAATTTGTTTTTACTTTTTAGATAAATTTAATCTAGATATATTTAAAAAGTATAAAATTTGTACAAAAAAACTTAAAACAAATCTATTGAATAAAACAAAACAAAATAATGCATTTAATTTTTATATATTTTTTGTTTGTGTTTGGTGAATTTAAAAAAAAAATCACAAAATATTATACTTCTTAAGTATATCTAGATTAGGTGCATTTAAAAAATAAAAAAATTGCTTAAAATATTATAAAAAATCAGTAAAAATAAAAAATACGAAAAATAAAAAAAAACTTAATTTTTTGTGTGAGTTAAACTAAAGAAAAATGATTGTTATTTCCCTTAAAATGATATGAACAAAATATTTGTATTATTTTATTATTTTATATGTATAAAGACAAGAGACAAATATGTTATTTTAATCTAACAAGGTATAAGTGTAATTTTTCAAATGTGAGGGAGCGTTTGTATTAAACAGAAATATCAGGAGGTATCAGTATAATTTATCATTTTATAATTCATTAATGTTACCACAAGCACATATAAATAATGATGTGACATCACTATTATACTAAATGATATTTTCCTTCTATTATTGTATATGGGAAAGACTAGGAGTGCAATTTGGGCGGGTTCAACCCGAGCCCAGCCCGAATTTTTTCAGGATTTAGACAAAATATTTTCAAATTCGGTACGGGCTTGGGCAAAAATTCAGAAGATCGAATTAAATTTGGGCGGGTTTGGGCAAAGACGTCAAACAATCCGGGCAACTCGAAGGCCGAATTATATGTATATAGATATATAAAAATATTAAATATACAAATAAATTATTAGCCATTACATGATATTAAAGTAATTTATATTGTTAAATCATATTGAATATATATTATATATACAAATAACATAAAATCTTACTTTTTTTTTTTTATTTTCACTCATAAATTGTAAGGACTACTATAGTGCCATCTTTCTTATATTATATAAATTATTTATTTTGATGGTATTAATGATTTTCTATAAATAAAAAAAAATTGTAAATAGAATCAAATTTTAATAATTTAATAATGCAGCTGAAAAAAAAAATTCATTTACAACTCGGGCAACTCGGGCAATTCGGGTTTAACTCGGGTCGGGCTTGGGCAGACAACCTCCGATTACAATTCGGGCTTGGGCGAGCTTGGGCAAGTCTCAACACAACTTGCGCTGAGTTTGGACAACCTCCCAACCCGACCGAACTCGCCCGAGTTGGACCCCTAGAAAAGACATATCATTTAAAAGGTGTGTATGATATACAACTTATAATTAAAGAAAAAATGACATAATTTCGTACTTTTGAGACTTGATTTTTTTTTTTTTTCCTCTCACAAAAAGGCAAACTTTTTGCAAAATCAAAAAAAACACATCCAAATATAATATCACATCCAACCCCATAATCATTTCATTTTTTCTTTCACAAACATTACATCCAACTACAAAAAAACACAACTATCTTTCCCGACACAAAAAAAAATTTCTCCAATAATATCCTATAACTAAAAAAGCTTACATAAAAACCTATTTCCCAAACACCCACATAGAAAAAAAAGTCAAAACTAAAAATTATATAAGATATAATCAAAGATTTTATGAGTTATAATTAAAATAATATCATAATTAAAAATAATAATTATAATTAAAAATACATATGATAATAGAAGATGTTAATATGATAGAATTCTTCATTGTATATGTATTATGAATCACCAAATACATTCCTTTCCTGTACAACCACTTGAAAAGTGAAAACATTAAGGTGCCGTTTGGTAATACGGTATCGTTTGGTAACATTTACATTTTTTATTTTCTATTTATATTTATAAAAAATTTAAAAACTCAAATAAAAATTTATTTGGTAAATTTTTTGATTTATAAATCAGTTATCTCAGTTTATAAATTTGGCCAAAAAATGAAAATACAAAAAATGTGTTTCCATTTTGAGTTTTCAAATTTTTTTTTTTTTTAACCCAACACTAGCCACCACCCGACACCATTTTCGACCACCGTCTTCCGCCACCACCCATCACCACCACCACCACCCACCTGCCATCCACCCGCCACTACTATCCACCGCGCGCCACCACCACCCGCCACCTAGGCTTGAACTAATGGTTTGAAAATTTTGAAAATATTAATCACTTCATTAAAAAAAAATTAAATAAAAGTATTAATTAAATACATATAGTCAAATTTAATCCAACTTCAAAGAAGGGATCTCGTCGGAATAACAATCAGTGTGTTTGTTTTGACTTTTCTGGATTAATTTTTTTGAAAATTGATTTTTTTTGTTCGTATTTTTTTGTTTTTAGTGAATATTTTTTAAATTTTAAACATTTTTTTTTTACTTTTTTAGATGCACTTTACTTAGATGTATCTAAAAAGTAAA
>NW_021025945.1:505034-544335 GCF_004153795.1 Camellia sinensis | reverse complement strand
CTAGCTACCCACCACCCACCGTCACCACTTTCCACCACCGTCTTTCACCGCCACTTGCCACCACTTGCCATTTCTCACTCTTTTTTATATTTTTAAAATTTTTTAAATATTTTTTCAATTACCAAACGCGTTTGTAGTTTATGTTTTTCTAAAAATAAACAAAAACCAGTTTATCAAATTTTTGTAAATATAAACTGAAAACGTAAACGTTATCAAACACACTCTAAGAAAGCATTATTTATGGTAGTGTGTAATATAAACATATATATAATAATTATTTTCTTAACTTATAAATTAGGCACATGTTAATAATAATTTAAGAAAATATATATAATACATAAATATTACTTACAAAAAAAGGACATTCTTCAATTTGTAGGTCCAAGGCTATGATTTTAATGGGCAAGCACTATATCCTACCCTTGCCTGCCACGCCGACTCTCTTTTGTCACTCCATTCATTTTTCAAAAGAGTTACGTTATGGTTTCAAATAAATTAACAAATTTTTTATATAGATGTGAGATACATATATGTGATTTGTATGAATTTTACATCTATATAAAAGATTTGGTAAAAAAATTAATAATTCATTTAAGATTCATAACATTTTCCTTTTGAAAAAAAAAATGCTTGGGATATTTTTTTGGGACTCCACAATTTTTTTTAGATTTTAATCATTATAAAAATCAGAAACCCAACAATTAAACAAACAATTTATATATATATATATATATATATATATAAAGTCCATATTATTAATAGTTGAGATTTAAAAAAAATTATAAAGATCTAAAAAAAAAATCTCAATCATTATTGTTCATTCTTGCACTACACACTCTCGCTCTTATGAAAATAATATTTAATTACAAAAATATTACTACAATTCCATGCATCATTTTAATATAAAATTATGTGAAAATAATATTTTTCATATATTATTGTATACATTATTATGGCCCCGTTTGGTAGAGCTGTAAGAAAGTGATTATTGCTTATAGCTTAACAGTTAATAACTTATAATTGTGAACATAAACTGATTTTTGACTTATAAATTAAACTTTTCCTCCTCTATTCAAAGAATAAATTGATTTTTGACTTACAAAAAATTATAAATTATATTATTAAACTGAATCAAACATATCAAAATATTTAAATTAAACTAAAAGCTGAAATAAACTAAGAGGGCATGTGAGTCCAAATACATCTATTTCCTATGCAACAACTTGAAACCACTTAATGGGTGAAACAGGCCTGACACCATATTTAGAGGGGCCCAAAGCAGAGTTTGAACTTATTATGCAAATTATTGGGTGGACCATTGTACCCAAACACTTATCGATCAAAGTTTCATCATATATCTTTTTGTTTTTAGGTTTGTCCATGGATAAGGTGTAAATTTGGCTCAATTCGACCTATCCGGGCTCATGTTAGGTTGACCTATGTTAAATTGTGCGGGCTCTAGCCAGATTTTGGGGACGGCCAGGTTGATCCATGGTCCAGAAATCTAAAGTATTCGGACTTCGAGTTGGGCCAACGAGCTTGGGCCTGGGCCGGACTTGACTATATATATATTTTTAAATTTTTTTACTTAACTTTTAATTTTTTCATAAAAAATGATATTTGGCCTCAGACGGGCCAGGTCTCTAATGAGTTTAGAGCGAATCGATGAACGGGGATAGGCGGGCTAGGCTCACAGGTCTAACTGGGCTCCAAAACACACAACGCAAGATTTCGGGCCTGATCGGGTCCACATGGGTCACGGGCAAGCTTCGAACATTTGTCGGAACCGCAGATCAATTTTACACTGGTATCTATAGGGGATAATTAATAACTAATATTTGTGAACCACTTAACACTTGTGTCCAAGCAGAGGGACAGCAGTCCATCACACATGAAATGGCCATAGTTACGTCCAGTCTAAAATTCTGATCAATTTAGGTTGAGTCATTGTCATTGCATGCTTTTGATGCTCTAAGAGAGTCCATGACTCCACTGGGCATGAATCATATAATCAATCATTAGGGTCTAACTAGTAAAATTACGAGTACATATAATTTGATTATAGAATTGTATATAATCCTATCATGCAAGATGAGTTTTATTAGGGGTGGTTTGGATATTTTAAATAAATGTACTTTTTGATTTTTTAGTGAAAAAAGTAGAGAAAAAAAAGATGTGCGTTTGGGAATAATTTTTTGACTTTTTACAAAAAAAAAATGTGTAATAAAATATTATAGAAACTATCAAAATTACTCTTTTACCCTTCCTTCATGACACAACAGCAGGAAAAGTGGTTTCCATGCATGTTGTTTATTGGGTCATGGGTTTTCGTGGCTCCTATTGTGTCACGTAATTGCACAATGGGAAATGCAAGGAACACTGACCTGCAGTGTTGTGTTTTCTTATTTTTTTTTGTTTTTTTTTGTCTTACCCCATTATGCAGAGGTAGCTGCTGTTGTTGAATTGAACGACAACACAATTGTGGCGGCAAATTCGTGCAATTATTAATAAGAATATTTATAAAAAAAAATGGAAAACCAATAAACCTGAAAAAAAGAAAAGAAAAACAACTTGCTTGTTTGCCCTCCGAAGAGTCAAACAGAATTTTCCTATCCAAACCATATAAAAGTAAGAATTTTTTGACTTTTTATCTTATTATTATGCCAAATAATAAGAATATTTAGAAAAAAAAATCGAAAACCAGAAAACCTGAAAAAAAGAAAAGAAAAACAACTTGCTTGTTTGCCCTCCGAAGAGTCAAACAGAATTTTCCTATCCAAACCATATAAAAGTATGAATTTTTTGACTTTTTATCTTATTATTATGCCAAACTTTGCCTAAATGTGTAGTTCTTAGTTAGTGTGAGAGAATTGTAATTTTTTTTTTTTTTTCCAGTGACAAGAAGCCTCACCCTCATCGATGTGTGATCCCAAATCGATTTTGATGATCAAATTCTGTATACAGTGACTGAGCCACATAAGAACCATCACTGATGTGTTGTGTGGTCCCAAATCGGTTTGGGACATTGCCCCTGGTGACATCCAATAATTTTTTTGTGTTACTCCATGAAAATTTCTTTATTTTATATATTTCTGATTATATAAATATCAATATATATATATATTAAACCTTATATGTGGACACAAACAATAAATATCATGTCTATAAATTATTTTTTTTAAATATAATTGGTCGTACGTGTAAATATGACATTTATTGTGTGCGTCGATGTAAGAGATGAAAATTTTGAAAAGAAAAAAAATTTGATGATATATACTTGTCCTATAAAAGTAATCTAACCATTTACTCTATATGTATATGGAAAAATTATTTAATTTTCTTACTCAAATATCTAAAATAGGATAAATTATTCACAAATTCTTTTTGAAAAATGTGTATTCTATTTAATTCTAAAATCTTTTGAATAGACTCAAAAGTCCTGTACCAATTTTTCTTCTCATCTTTCTCTGTATCTTACTTCTTCTCTTTATTTCTCTTTTCTTGATATTCAGCACCGATCACAACCACCCAATCATTATTTTCTTTTTCTTTCTGATTTACAATCACCAACGATTGACGACCACGATTGATTGGGGTTAACTAGCAACCACTAAGTATCGACTCCTTACTTTGCACTTATCGACAACGAATGAGATGAGAATCCGACGAAAAAGATCTTATATAGATCTACATCAGATCTGAGTAAATCAAAGTTAAATCAGGCTAGATCTAAATCAAAAATAGTTGCCGATGTATAAGTCTCTCTCTATATCTATTTCTTTCTTTCGATCTCTCAGTTTTTTTTACTTTTTTTGTACTACACACTTCTATTTTCTTATTTTAATGGAGAAATTTTTTAAGATTTGAACAAGTTGTTTACAAGTTTTAGTTATAGGTGGTGAAAACTGTAAATTTTACAGTATCATTTTTTTTTGTGCTGAAATAAATCATTCTTTAAAACTGTAAAATTTTACAGTTTCATAACATGTTTTTTAGTTTGATTAATAAGGATAAATACTTAATAGAATTATACTTTTAAATTGTAATATTTTACAGTTTCAAAGCTTACTTTTTAGTTTGATCAATATTGGAGGATATTTGCTTAAACCCTATAAAAATTGAAAATAACATATGTTTTTTCCCCATTGTCGTTGTTTGTTGTTATTACGTTTTTTTCTTCTTTCAGTTTATCAATATTTAGCATATTTTGCTATATTTTTTCTCTATAATTTCTCAATTTATTCCTTTTTTTCTGACAATATTTTGGACATTCTGGTGAATCTCTGACGATATTCTTGACATTCCGGTGATGTTAAGAACACTTCGGCAATACTCTGGTTAATTTTTGGCGATACTCCGACAACTTCTTAGTGATGTTGAACATTCTGACAAGTCTTCGGTAACACTATCTGACAGAAGTCCGTCAGTGGTGGGATGTAGCTGTAACAACCCACATTTATGTCTTAGTCATGTTCATGAGCATTTGTATGATTATGACTTGTTAAGCTTGCATTTGTATGTTTGTGACTTGTTTTGCCTAAGTAAGGTCCATGTCTTGTTTTGTGTTTATGTGATTTGCCTAAGTGTTGTGTGCATGCTTTGTTCCTTCCTTGGTGTCTCGAGCCTAAGTTATGTTAAGCCTAGATCATTCCAAGCCGAGGTCATCTTCAGTTTAGAATTATCTTGGAACCACTTTGTTTGACCTCCATTTTCGCTCTGACATATTGGTCGAGATGTCATTATCTAGACCGAGATGTGTATTATCTAGGCCGAGATGTTACCTTTGCACCTAAGTGATCTTGTCCTGGAGTGGTATAACCTAGACCGAGGTGTGGCACATCTAGGCCAAGGTGTGGCACAGCTTAGTCAAGTGTTGTCCTTCCTAGCCGAGGTCATTGTCATCTTAGTTGCCGAACCTTTGTCCTTAGTCGATGTCATCACTTGCCGGAGTGCCTTACCGGGTAGCTTGTTAGATACATTTTGTCTTACACCTGTCTTGTCAATCTATCACCTTTTTGAGGAGAGCCAACCAGCCGTTGCCACGTGTCCGAGCTGAGTGTTAAGTCAGCCGGCAGAGAGAGAAACCTATCATTTGTTATATCCTTGTTTTGAAGAAGAGAGAGAAGCTCTAGGAGAGGAAGAGGAGTTCTTGAGGGAGAGTGGATTTCCAAGCTTGATCCCTAGAGATCGAACCGTTAGATCCGTGTTCTAAGGTTAGATTCTTGATCTACCCATGTTGTTCTTTATGTTCATGTTGTTGCATTGCATGATTGAATATGATTTGTAAGCCATGCATTGCTTTGAAGTTCGGTTTTAGAAAGAGAAAATAGTATTCATGTGTTCTTCAAGAAAAGTCATGTTTTGATCCGAAAACTCATGCCTAGATCCATGTTTTTGTGTTTGTTTTCACATGATTTTCAAGTATGGGTACCCAGGTCCATGTTTTCGAACTCATAGCATGAAATCCCAGATTTTTGTAATAAAGAAGTTATGATTTTAGCATTCATATTCTTCATGTTCTTCCTGTTCTTCACGGGTGGAAACCTAGATCTCCAGACCTCATTTCCCTAAGTGTAGTCGCCGAGATCACTCTTACCTAGACCTCACACTTGGGCCAAGCATCGTATCTCACCTTGGCCTACCTTGCATGATCACTTACACCTTTAGTTTGTCTTGTGCGCACCTCGGCATGCGGCCGTACGCCGAAGTCTAGGTAACCACACCTCGGTCAGGAGGTGTGGGACCTCGGCAAAGACCTGGTTGGTACCCAGCATGTCTCCCTGACATGTAAAACAGTGTTTTGAATTCCAGCATGTTTCCCGAGATCATTTGCATGTATGTAAGACTTGTTTTGAGAAGTGTATTCAGCATGCTTTGCCATGTGTTTGTAGGACTTGGACCTTTGCCTTGATCCCGACGTCCCAAGAACTATGTGAGTGGTATTTTTAATAAAGCTATGTTATAAGGTTTTGATAAAGCTTTGCCTTGTTTTGATTAAAGTATTTGTTAAGCATGAATGATATCCCTATTTTATGTATCAAGTATAAGCTTTGTTTTGGATGACATCCTTGGAACCGTCCTTTCGTGTTAGGGGACGCTAAGCCTAAGTAACACTGTCCTTTCGTGTTAGGGGGCGTTAAGCCTAGGTAACATAGTCCTTCCGTGCTAGGGGACTTTAAGCCTAAGTAGCATAGTCCTTCCGTGATAGGGGACTTTAAGCCTAAGTGGCATAGTCCTTCCGTGCTAGGGGACTTGAAGCCTAGGTAGCACCGTCCTTTTCGTGCTAGGGGACGTTAAGCCTAAGTAGCACTCTTGTTAGATATCGGCCACCGACGGACTATGAACGGGTGTGCTCGATACCGAGGTCATGCTTTTGTTTTGCTCGGAATGTCATCACCCCATGTTTTAAGTTGACGTATGTTAAGTAAGTAAGTAAGTTTTGAGAGACCAAGGTTTGATTGATGTTTTATTTCAAGCCAAACTAAGTTATGTTATGTATGGTTTTGATAAAGATATGCTATGTATTGTTTGAAAAGATCTCGGGTATCATTCATTAAAACCTTTATTACTTATACCATTCACTGAGTATCCAAGCTCACCCTCCCTATGTATATATGTAGGTAACAAGCAAGAAGTCGGCTACGCCGAGATGTGTGTTTTGCATGTATGTTATGTCGGCAGTGAGGATGTCGGCAATCTGGAAGATTATGTTTCTTGACCTGTAGTTCATGTGTTTTGTACATGTCGGCTTGAGAGGCCCTTGATCTAGATGTAACATGTATTTTGCTTATGTTATATTCAAGATGTAAGACCATGTTAAAGATGTATGTCATTTCATTTGATCTATTCTTATGGACCACTTGTATTGTAAATTATTACTTTCGCACTTGTGAGCCCCATATATTTATACTCTGATTGTGTGTGAACTTTGTAAGTGGCCTTCGGTAATCTCGGACTACTGGCCATCACGGCACCATCCTACTAGGGGCGGTTTGAGGTCCTGACAGAATGGTATCAGAGCACGCGTTCCTTAGTATACGTTATTCACACACTTCGAGTCCTAAAGAGCATAGGATGTCCCTTAGAATGATCTTAGGATTGCATCATATTGCTTGCTACTTGACAAGGTGTGCATCATCTCAACATGAGCATTTGTTACATCGGCATGATCATGTTCACTTGCATACATGTTCATTTGTTCGTTTTGTTCTAAGTGTCACATCCTGCATACTCTTAGCATCATGAGAAGAGGTAGACCCCTAGTTGGCCGAGATCAATTCGAGGACAGGTTAGACATATTAGAAAGGATGGTAGAGGGTTTGGCCCATGAGTTAAGGCAAGCAAGGCAGCAGAACATTGGTACCACCTCCACCCAGGCCGAGCAGACATATGGCCGACATGCAATTCCACCACTGCCAGTACCACAAGTGCTCCCACAACCAGCTTTATATGGGAATGGCACCATAACTTTGATCAAAGAATTCAAAAAGATGAAGCCGCCAAAGTTCCATAGAGGTATAGAGCCGATGAAAGCAGAAGCATGGGTTCTTGAAATGGAGAAGTTGTTCGAGGTTTTTCCTAGCACCGACACCCAGAAGGTGTCACTGGCAGCATTTACATTGGAAGACGACGCTCGTAGATGGTGGATGATGATCCGAGAAGGTAATCCAGACTTGACTTGGGCCAGATTTTTGGAGCTATTCTATGACAAGCATTTCCCACTCAGTGTCCGAGATCGCAAGACTATAGAATTTCAGATGTTGGCACAGGGTAACAAAACAGTGGCAGAGTATGATCGTGCTTTCATCGAGTTGGTAAGGTATACACCTTACATGGTCGACAACGATGACAGAAAAGCTAGGAAGTTTGAGAGTGGACTTCGAGGGCCAATACAAGATCAGGTTAATTTGCTCAACATGCCGACGTATGCTGGAGTGTTAGATAAAGCCATCCTTGTAGAAGCCAACCTGAACAGAAGTCAAAGTTCGGGGAAGAATCAGAAGAAGAGGCAAACCTATGACAATTGCGAAGAAGAGGCAGACCCGAATGATGCCGGGGAGAGGACAAAGGAGGATAGTCCCAACAACGTGAATCCGGAAGGTGGCACTTGGCCGACATGTGCGAGTTGCGGGAAGCTACATTTTGGAGTTTGTTTTTGGGCAACTGAAACATGTTTTGGATGCGGTGAGAGAGGTCATCGTATTAAGGATTGTCCCAAGGTAAAGACTAGAGATGATAAGAAGAGATGAGAACTTGACATCCGGAGTCGTTTTGGGAACAAAGTAAGCGAAGTTTGGGGACCAAACTTCTTTAAGGGGGGAAGGATGTAACAACCCACATTTATGGCTTAGTCATATTCATGAGCATTTGTATGATTATGACTCGTTAAGCTTGCATTTGTATGTTTGTGACTTGTTTTGCCTAAGTAAGGTCCATGTCTTGTTTTGTGTTTATGTGATTTGCCTAAGTGTTATGTGCATGCTTTGTTCCTTCCTTGGTGTCTCGAGCCTAAGTTATGTTAAGCCTAGATCATTCCAAGCCGAGGTCATCTTCAGTTTAGAATTATCTTAGAACCACTTTGTTTGACCTCCACTTTCGCTCTGACATATTGGCTGAGATGTCATTATCTAGGCCGAGGTGTTCATCACCAAGACCGAGATGTGTATTATCTAGGCCGAGATGTTACCTTTGCACCTAAGTGATCTTGTCCTGGAGTGGTATAACCTAGACCGAGGTGTGGCACATCTAGGCCGAGGTGTGGCACATCTAGGCCGAGGTGTGGCACAGCTTAGTCAAGTGTTGTCCTTCCTAGCTGAGGTCATTGTCATCTTAGTTGCCGAAACTTTGTCCTTAGCCGATGTCATCACTTGCCGGAGTGCCTTACCGGGTAGCTTGTTAGATACATTTTGTCTTACACCTGTCTTGTCAATCTATCACCTTTTTGAGGAGAGCCAACCAGCCGTTGCCACGTGTCCGAGCTGAGTGTTAAGTCAGCCGGCAGAGAGAGAAACCTATCATTTGTTATATCCTTGTTTTGAAGAAGAGAGAGAAGCTCTAGGAGAGGAAGAGGAGTTCTTGAGGGAGAGTGGATTTCCAAGCTTGATCCCTAGAGATTGAACCGTTAGATCTGTGTTCTAAGGTTAGATTCTTGATCTACCCATGTTGTTTTTTATGTTCATGTTGTTGCATTGCATGATTGAATATGATTTGTAAGCCATGCATTGCTTTGAAGTTCAGTTTTAGAAAGAGAAAATAGTATTCATGTGTTCTTCAAGAAAAGTCATGTTTTGATCCGAAAACTCATGCCTAGATCCATGTTTTTGTGTTTGTTTTCACATGATTTTCAAGTATGGGTACCCAGGTCCATGTTTTTGAACTCATAGCATGAAATCCCAGATTTTTGTAATAAAGAAGTTATGATTTTAGCATTCATATTCTTCATGTTCTTCATGTTCATGTTCTTCCTATTCTTCATGGGTGGAAACCCAGATCTCCAGACCTCACTTCCCTACGTGTAGTCGCCGAGATCACTCTTACCTAGACCTCACACTTGGGCCAAGCATCGTATCTCACCTTGGCCTACCTTGCATGATCACTTACACCTTTAGTTTGTCTTGTGCGCACCTCGGCATGCAGCCGCACACCGAAGCCTAGGTAACCACACCTCGGTCAGGAGGTGTGGGACCTCGGCAAAGACCTGGTTGGTACCCAGCATGTCTCCCTGACATGTAAAACAGTGTTTTGACTTCCAGCATGTTTCCCGAGATCATTTTCATGTATGTAAGACTTGTTTTGAGAAGTGCATTCAGTATGCTTTGCCATGTGTTTGTAGGACTTGGACCTTTGCCTTGATCCCGACGTCCCAAGAACTATGTGAGTGGTATTTTTAATAAAGCTATGTTATAAGGTTTTGATAAAGCTTTGCCTTGTTTTGATAAAAGTATTTGTTAAGCATGAATGATATCCCTATGTAGACACCCCATTTTTTACCAACCTTAAGACTCAGACATCACCAACTGGGCGCTCAGTGATGTTGCATATTGTGCTCGTTTTGAGGTTTCAGAATCTCGGTTGTGAGCCTTGCCTCCGGACTTCGGGGCTCTTTTTTTGTGCCTTGCCTCGGTTTGCGAACCAGGTCCTGTTTTCTCTATTTTCTCTTCCCGAAAGGAGGGAGAGGTCTCGTAGATCATCTCTCAGTGGCCGTAGGCCATTTTTCTCGTTTGGAGCCCGGTTTTTGGTTTTCAGAGCCGCCGGCCGTGTGCCTCGGTTCGGGATCGCTTAATTACCTCCGTTTACACCGGTTTTTGGCACACATCTTATTTTCTCCCTTTAGAGGAACACTGTGGCCCTGGAGACCACCTTCGTGGTCATACGTCACTTCCGGTGCCTAACAGCCTGTTTTCGGGGCCCCGAACCGCTCGTTTTGGCCCCCGAACCTTCGTTTTGCCTCCGTTTTGGTCCATTTTTGGTAGAGACCCTATTTTCATTGTTAGGGAGGTGGTAGGATGGTGGCCGACCACCTCTTCCCCTGAAAAGCCAGTTTTCTCATTTTCTCTCTCCAAAAGCCAATTTTTCTGACAGAAAGCTGATTTTTCTCACTTTTGAGCCACATTTTCTGGCTTTTCATACCACCATTGTGTTGTGCTCATCTGGGAGGTCACCAATATGGGTAGGCCGGCCAGAAATTCATCTTGACCCCTTTGAACCTTGCTTAAAAGCTAGTTTTTCTTTCTTCTTGGTCACATTTTCTAGTTTTTCTCTACATAGCTCTGTTCTACTCATCTGGGAGGCCACCTTTCTGGGTAGGCCGACCAGCAATTTTGCTTGAACCTTTTGACCCCTGGTCGGCTGACCAGTGGGAGTGGCCGGCCGGCCACTTAAACTGGCCGGCATGCTTCTTACTTTTTGCCCTCTCTGAATGCTTTACAGCTGTGCCAGCTGGGGGGCATTTGGTGCATCCCCCATACATGTATATGGAGGATCTTTGAAGCTTCCAAGAGAAGATTTGGCCTCTCTTCTCTATAAGAGAGGCCCTCCTCTTCATATCAGAGGGTTGAACATTTTTGCTTAAGGCTTATAACCTCCCTCCTCCATTGTCACTATTCCAAGCTCCAAAACCCTAATTTTCTTGGTCCATTTGCACTACAACCCTTAGCACCACACCTTCATCATCCATTCCAGCACATTGGAAGTCATTTGCAGAGGTTGAAAGCTCACCAACTTGGTCCAAAAGCTGCTGGAGGTCGGCTCTTCAAGGGTAAGTGTCTATTTCTCTTAAACTTGCATTTTTTTTCTTCATTACTTAGCTTCACTTGTAAGTATTTCTGGGCTTTGTCATAAACTAGAAAGTGTCATATTTTGAGCTCCTCTTCAACTTTGTTTAAGGGCACTTTTCTTTTTGAGGTCATCTATTTCCCCTTACCCTCTATCTCTCTTTTAGGGCTATTTTTGCATCATACTTTAGCCTTACTTGTGAACATTTTCGAGATTTTTTTATAAACTGGAAAAAGCTTTTTTTTGACCTCCTCTTTAATTTTTCTTGAGGTCACTTTTCTGTTTGGGGTCATCTCCTTCCTTGCATGCTTCATTCCTTCATATTTAGGGCTATGCATTAGAACATTTGCATTGGACTTGTTTTGACCTCTTAGCCACTGAAATCCAGGGGATTTTCAGTAGCTTTGATGAGGTTTTGAGCTTTGAAATCCTAGAGGGGTGACCCTCCCACCCCTCATTTTCTTTACTAGCATCATTGGCTTTCCAAAGAGGCTCTATTTTTCATGCATTGAAGTCACTTTTTGGGCCCAATTTTGTGGGTTTTAAGGTCTGCCTTAGGTCTTTCCGGGGCCATTTTGATCATATTTTATGTCTATAGTGCATGTGTAGAACAATTCCGTTCAAGGCCTTTTGAGGGGGCCTTTCTTTGCATGTTTTCTAGACTCATTTCAGGGCCAATTTTGTGAGTTTTAGGACTGTCATAACTCATTTCCAAAGTTGGTTTGGTCATGCTAAGTGTCTATCTTGTATGTGCTTAACAACCCCTTGAATGGCCTTCCAAAGAAGCCCCTCATTTTTGTATGCATTGGCTACATTTCAGTGATTATTTGGACATATTTTGGCATGTTTTATTCACAGTTTTTAGCTGGTTTGATGAGTTCTTATTTGCTTCATATACATGCCATGTAAACCATGCTTGTTAGCCAATGTTGCATGCTATTTTAGTCCATCATGTTAGCATCTTTTGGCCATACTTTAAACTGGAAATGTGCATGTTTTGGGACTCCCTTGGTTCTGTCTTTAGACTTCATGATCAAATAATGCTTGCTTTGTATACTTATGGTTCAATGCATTTGACTAGTTTTGAGTTTCGGGGCTTATTCCATGCATCGGGTGCCATATTTCCATGTTTCGGGACCATTTAGCATCATGTTTCAGTGCTGAAAATTACATGTTTGAATGCCATGCTTCATCCTTGCCATGTTTTGGTAGAGTGGCATTTAATGCCTTAGGTTTGCGTGCATGTGTGCACGCATTTCGGTTGTCTCATTTTCATCCAACGGCTACTGATGTGAGTGTGGCTGAGGTCCACTCATGTTGGTGTAAGTCCATTGTGAGAATAACATGTTACTGTTTACAACAATTTCAGTGGTAATAATTTTTTTTTAAAAAATTTCATAATCAACATGAATTTTATTTGACAGATTTTAATAAGAATATTCTAAAATTAATTTTATTAGAAACTGATATCTATAACTTATTTAACTTATTGAGTAGATTGGTGTTGGTATGTCTAGTTGCTACATGTAGACTAACGATACAACAATAATAGATGGCAACTAAAACTAGAATTCTATACAGTTTGGGAGCTTTGTCTAATCCACTAGATGAAATTCTAGGCATTCACTGAAAATTGATGTCTCATATTAAAGTTGATTATATTCTCAACACATGGAAACTTTCAAAAGCATACTGTTAACACAAGCACATATATTCCACCACCTGAAAATTTAATTTTGGACTTTTAGCCTGAGCGTCCTCTGAAAAAGCATAACTTTGAAAAAGCATAACTGAAAAGAAAAAAAAAAATTTAAAAAAATGTAGCTCTTTGGAAAAAGCATAACTAAAAAAAAAATTTAAATGTAGTAGTGCAGCTAAACCACCCCCAACCCAACCCAACCCAATAAATAGGTTATCGTTTGTGTCCCAACTACCTAACAAAGACAAATTACTATGCGTTTATCTGTAAAAATTTTCATTGCATCACTAGTTGGACTAAATAGACAATGCACATATAGTGTTTTGGGAGTGTGAATCTTTTGGCTATCTCAATTGAAATTAAAAAAAGCACAAAAGATTAAATAGGCTAATTAAGTCAATAAAACAAAATATCATATTTAAACCATAATCATTTTAATTTTTCTCTAAGAAAAGTCAAAAAAATAAAAATAAAAAATCAATTTTTAACTTACTTCTCAAAATAGACTTCTGTCCAATCAATTCTAAATTCCAGTTTTGGATATAAAAATGAGTCTTTGAATTGACAATTTTCTCATGCTATATATTTAAGAAGACTATTGAGTCTCATCAGGGGATGTAATACAGAATTAACCGATTGAAAAAGATTAAGATTAGTTGATTAAAAGACCTCAATACCCTCAAATTATGATCATTACACCATGTTATCCATAAGTCTCTTTGTTACAATTTCTAGCAAGTTCAACTACTTTCTAATAATCAACTTCTTTTAAAAATTATTCAAGTTTATTTCTGTCTCATAAACTAATTATTTTGACACAAATTTTTTAAATTATTATTATTATTATATATATATATATATAAATGTGCGCATCACATAGTAAATCTAGGCTAATAACCGGAATAAGAACGCATAATGTTTTCAAAACTAGATATCATGGTTAGTAGAGGCCGATCTTTGATCGGGCGAGCGGGGGTGCTCATTGGATGACCTTCCCCAATCGTACCCAAGTTCCCGAGCCGAGGCAACTTTGGTGATGACGGACACGTGGCCTTAGGCAACGAGTCAGGGTTTCTTAAATTTTTCAAAAATAAAATATTTAGGTGGCGACTCTATATCTGGCAAAGCAGTCCATGTTTGGCACTTCTTTCAAAAAATCTATTTTAAAAAATGATTTGCCGGATTTGGACTCTTTGATGATTCATCGGTCTTGCATTGCACTCTGTGAGATTAAATACAGGACCGTGACATTGAGTCCTGAACTGTAGTGAGCCCAATGAACAAAACGGAGGGGGGGGATTTCCTCCTGGGACGTTCGGGGACGTCTACAGTTTCTGGCGACTCCACTAGGGAGTTAGAGAACTTGACTCGAACGCATGATATTCGGTTTTGATTACACTTATGTGTTTCTGTGCATTGCATTTGCATTGGTGCGCCTAGGACATCGTGTTTGCCATATGCTATTCCTGAACGGTTTGCTGGAGGCTTGCTTTGTCAAAGCATGCCGTAAGGCTGACCGGTTGCGGGCTCTACCAGTATGGGAACACAAATCCCGATTTTTACCGGGGCACCCTTTTGACCATTCGACCTAGTGCATATTCGGAATCCATAGTGACCATTCCAAACTAGGACAGGTTGCTTACCCGTTTATAAGTTGTTTGAAACCGCTGCGTGCATAGTGAAACCCTAGTTCCTGACAAAATAGGACAGGAAAACCTTACCCCGACATAGGGGTGTTTTGGTTCTTACTTGTTTGTTATGTGCTTTTAAAGTGTGTCTCTATACGAATGCATGTATCGGTTTGCAAGTCTGGGTATCAGGCCTGCGGGCACTAATTCAGTATTTCTGGGTATCAGGCCTGTGGGCACCAGTTCAGTATTTTCGAAATCAGTTATCTGCGGGTATCAGATTCAGCTTCGGGGATAGTGATTTGGGAATAGTGATTTGGGAATAATGATCGGTCTTTGAGAACAGTGTATCAATTGCGTGTTAATTATATCCGACTGTGTGTTGTGTTTATTTACGCCGTTATGCTGTCTGTTCGTCTGCTCGTTTATTTCCTTATTATTGCTTTATTTATCTTTTTGCTAGGTAGTTTAGCACAATTGCTCCAGACCAAGCAGATATTCCCCAAGCACTCTGGACAAGAGGTAGCCGACTCAATCGATCTAAGGATCTGGTCGACGGACAACCAGTGTTCCACTCTTTACCCCCGATTATCAGACAGAGGTCGAAAAGGCGCAGTGCATCTGAGTAGAGGTTGCCAGAGCAGCGGATTACCCCATCAGTGGACAGTCGGATTGAGATCCCAATTATTGCTATAGAGATAGACCTGCCAGTAGTTCAGACAGATCAGGGCAGTATGGCGGGACTGACAGGAGTTGAGGAAATGATGCATCAAATGCAGGACACCATGAGAGCCATGCAGCAGGATACTGTTCGCCGGGACGAATTTACCAAACAACAGGCCGAGATCATGGCCCAACAGGCAGAGTTAATTGCCAGATTGCAACAACAAGCCAGAGCATCTGCTTCACACCCAGTTCCTCCCCCACCAGGAATCCCAGCACCCGAGGAGGCACCAAATGTCCAGGCAGACACGGACATACCAACGGGGCCAGCTCTGCCCCCAATTCTGCCCCCAGCTATCTAAGGCACCTATGCTTGTTAATCAACCGGACTCTCCCTTCGAGTTCGAGGTAGACCATACAGCATTGAAATTGAGCAAGCTTGAGAAGTTGTTCAAGAAATCCCAAGAGGTAAAGGCTATCCCAGATATCGAGGACGGATATACCAACGTGGCTGTGACGCTGCCGGATAGGTTTAAAATGCCGCAAATTGATCGCTTCGACGGATCTGGGGACCCCATGGTGCATCTCCGGCTATTTTTAGATATACTACGGCCAATGGGCCTCACCAGACCACAAAAGCTTTCACTATTCGGCCAGACCCTGTTGGGTGTGGCCGCTATCTGGTATGCGAAGTTAGAGGATGATGTCAAGCGGAGTTGGGATGAAATGGCCAAGGCCTTTGTCGCGCAATACTCTTACAATACCCAAATCGAGATTACGACCCGAGATCTCGAAACAATAAGGCAGGAGCCTAAGGAGAGCTTCTCGGATTTTATAACTCGGTGGAGGGCAAAGGCTTCGATGATGACCCTGAGGCCTACCGACAAAGACCAAATCAGGATGATTGTACGCAATCTCCAGCCAAAACTGATACAAAAAATGATTGTGCTTCCCTTTCCTACTTTTTCAGATCTACATGAAATGGGGATACAAATCGAAGATGCAATGAAACAAGGTCTGATTGACCAAGATAGAGAGCAACCCAGAAGAACCTTTAATCGTAACAACAATACAGGCCCAAGTGGCGCTGCAACTACAAGAGCTTTGGAGGTGAGCATGGTCACCACCATTCCCCCTCCCCTTCCAAGATCCATGGCAGCTACATCTTTCTCTGGCGCGTCCGGAAGTAACACACAAACCACTCGATTCCAACCCAGAGGCCAAAGAACCTTCATCCCACTGTATATGCCCCTGTCCAAGGCTCTAGGGGTATTAAACAAGAAAGGGCACTTAAAGCCCCTGAAGCCGAGGCCATTGCCAAATCCACTCATTCCTTCTCATAACCCAGCAAAATACTGCGCATATACCAACAATATGGTCACGACACTGATCAATGTTTCAGATTGCGTCATGAGATTCAAGACCTCATTGACAAGAAGGTGATTGTGCCTCCAGAAAAACCCAATGTCACAACAAACCCTCTCCCACCGCACAACTAAGCTCCACCTCTCAAAAGAATCAACTTCATCCAGACTAGGGTCGTGTCTTATGATCCCAGCATATATATCACTCTTTCCTACCTACCTAAGTCGGAGGTGCTCCTTCCTGACTGCACTGACTCTTTGGGCATGTTGGACATCTCCAGAACCCAACCCGAGCCAATGGTGGTGACTGGCAGAGATAGAACAGAGGAAATTTCAGAAGAGGATGGAATTGTTCAATCAGGGTTTAAGTAGTCTGGGAGTGTCGCTGGGGAAGCCTGCGATCCGAGTGATTACATTCTGCCAATAGGCCAGTTTGAGCCTAATATTGAATTGCCAGAGAGGGAAGAGCTGTGTGCGATCCGCGAAGATGGATTTGAGCAGGGGACAGATGGTTTGACGGTTGTAGAAGATGACTTGGCCAACCTCCAGTTTTTCAACGACCAAGATCCAGGAGACGCGACAGTCAACTGGTTTGATTATGAGGAATCGATAGAGGCTACTGGGTGGCTCGATGACTTGCCATACGTTGTTGACGAAGCTCAATTAGAACAGGGCCCGGCAGGGGCAAGTATATCAGTGGTGGCCGGAAGGGCCGGAAATCAGAATGAATCGCTGGAGAGCGCCGGTGCTGAGAATTCCGCTCGAGACTTGGGCATTATGAATGCAGGAATTGTTGAACAGCCAGCTGTACTGACGCAGCTGGAACAAGAAAGGTTTGAGGATGCCGAGAGAATTAGGAAAGCTAAGGGCCCTGAGGGGACTGAGAGTGCTGTGTGCACGAAGATGGAGAATGCTGCGAGCATGTGGACGGAGAGTACTACGAGTACAATTGAACCGGAGCCAGACAGGTGTCTGTTGGCTGCCAACGGAATGTGGTGGGAAGACGATGATTTATGTCTTGCCCACACAGATGAGGATTTGGGGGAGTCATCAGCCAGATGATACCTGGTATATCGGTGAGGTCGATCATATGACGAGAAGCGGACGGTATTTCAAGCCCCGCACCTATACCAGTCGGAGGCATCTGGAAAGGATAAGGAAGTTGAGAGACAGAAAGAGAAGCAAGTCGAAGAAGAGGCTGTACTGAAGCAGTTAAAGAAGATACAAGCAGACATCTCCATCTGGGGACTGCTTATGGCATCGCGAGTGCATCGACAAGCTGTCTTATCGGCCATGGACAAGGCCAAGCTCTCTATAGACACCACGCCCGAACAGTTGGTAGGCTTAGTTTTTCCGAGAGGAGCTACCCCGATGTTAACCTTTTCTGACAAAGAACTGCCACTTGAGGGTGCGAACCACAACAAGCCACTCTACATCTCCGTAGAGTGCAGAAATAAATGGATACCCGTGGTGCTTGTCGACACAGGGTTCGCCATCAATGTATGTCCAGCGAGGATTGCCTATGCAATTGGCTTGAAGACCGCAGACTTTGTGCCAACAGCCCAAGTAATTCGGGCATACGACAACACAAGCAGAGAAGTCATGGAGACAGCGAAAATTCAAACCAAGGTTGGGCCGGGGCAGCATGAAATTAACTTTCACATCCTAGAGGTGCCCGCCACTTTTAATCTACTCTTGGGGCGGCCGTGGCTGCATCAAGTGAAGGCAGTTTCTTCTACCTTGCATCAAATGGTGAAATATCCCCATGGAAAGGGAGTAGCCATTGTTTTTGGGAATTCATCGATCTATCCACCGCCGGAAGTATCTATGCCAGTTTTGGAAATTGAGCACGGTATGGAGGATGTGCTCTTATCCGGTTTTACCCTAGCTGAGGCTCGGGTCATGCAGAATATCTTAGCTGTTAATGAGGGGGTGTATATCAGTGCTCAATCGGTATACCTCATGAACAAGCTTCAACATATCCTCGGGATAGGATTGGGAAAGAGCGGCCGGAAGGGCGTCGCAGCATCGGCCGAGGTGCCACATAACCCACATACCTTTGGTTTGGGTTATCTGCCCACTAAAGAGGATTGGATAAGGAAGGGTAAGAAGATGGCTGGAAGAGCCAGAGCGAAGAAGGCGAGGAAGCCTTTTGACTTAATGCACCGGCCCATTCAGGGTACCCTAAACGGACGCTTCGTCCGGGAGGGGGAGGACTTTTCGTTCTGTGGCTTCCCAGAGCCGTGGCTGAACGCGGAGAGGAAGCACGTGCCGGGGTTTGAGATCTTCTTTGACCTGCAGTTACCCGGGTATGACGTTGCCGGAGAGCAGACAGACCCACTAGCTGAGGTTGAGCAGAGCAAGAAAGTGGAGTCCGAGGACGTCGAAAGTGAAACGAGGGTAGCGCTGGCGTGTCTACTTTCAGATCCTCCGATCGAACAGAAGTGCTTGGGGGATAACTTCTCGGTATGCATGATCGGGAATGGAACGGCTACGGGCCTACCAGCAAACATTTTGGATGCATCTATCGCACCCTCTCTCATTTGGCAGTATGAAGAGGGATTTTTGTCCAGCAGCGCCGGGTCAGGTAGTGAGCCAGAATCTGATTCCACCGAATCTTGTGAGTCGGAATCAGGTTCCAGCTCGACTGAGTCTGAGTCTGGTAATCATGGGGATGATAACCCGGATGCCACAGTCTTGTCCAGGTCGTCTTTTTCTTTCTCTTTTGAGTCTGTTGTAACCGAAGAATCGGACGATTTGGATGTGCTTAATGAGAATCAAATAGCTGTGGTTTCTGAGTACTTTTCTGTGCCCTTGATTTATTGCGTTAATTCAGACTTTCAAAATTTTGATAAAAACGACGAGGAAGAAATTCCTCCGGTTTTGTAATGCTTAATTGAACGAGAGCAGGAAAGATTTGTTAAACTCTTAATGGATGAAATCACTACAGTGAATGTTGGTACTGAGGAGGACCCGCGGCTGGTCCAGATCGGGTCCACGTTGTCTTCGGAGGAACGCGAGCGCTTAGTCGCTTTATTAAAAGATTTCAAAAATGTTTTCGCGTGGTCCTACGAAGACATGCCTGGAATCGATCCTGAGATTGTACAACACCGGATCCCTCTTGACTCCGAGGCCCGACCAGTTAAGCAAAAACTCATAAGAATCCGCCCGGACTGGGCTCTCAAGATTAAGGAAGAAGTCACCAAGCAAATTGACGCAGGTTTCCTGCAGGTATCCGAATACCCGATTTGGTTGGCCAACATTGTTCCAGTGCCGAAGAAGGATGGTAGGATCCGGGTATGCGTGGATTTTAGGGATTTGAACAGAGCTAGTCCGAAGGACGACTTTCCCTTGCCGCACATTGATGAGTTAGTGAACTTCACAGCGGGGCATGCTTTGCTTTCGTTTATGGATGGTTTCTCAGGCTACAACTAGATAGTGATGGCACCTGAAGACCGAGAAAAGACTGCCTTCATCACCCCGTGGGGGACCTACTGCTACAGAGTGATGCCGTTTGGGCTGAAGAATGCTGAAGCTACATATCAACAGGCCAGCGACCACAATATTACATGACATGATCCACAAAGAGGTTGAGGTGTACGTGGACGACATGATTGTCAAGTCCAAAGAAAGAGAGGGCTACCACACCGCCTTGCAAAAGTTCTTTCAAAGGATTAGAGAATTCTGGTTGCGGCTGAATCCTCAGAAGTGTACGTTCGGTGTTACAGCAGGGAAAATGCTGGGGTTTCTCATTACACAGAGAGGTATTGAAGTCGACCTTTCCAAAGTCAAGGCCATCCTAGAAATGCCACCACCAAGGGCTGAAAAGGAGGTGCGAGGCTTTCTGGGTAAAGTGCAATTCATAAGACGGTTTATCTCAAAATTAACCTTGACTTGTGAACCACTTTTTGATCTCCTGAAGAAAGGAAATAAATTCCAGTGGGACGGCCGATGCCAAGTTGCTTTTGAAAAGATCAAGGAATATTTACAGAACCCACCTGTGTTGTCACCACCAGAACTGGGAAGATTGTTGATATTGTACCTCTCGGTAACTAAGACCACAATGGGCTGCATGCTCGCGCAAGAATCAGAGGACAAAGTGGAAAGGGCCATCTATTATCTGAGCAAGAAGATGCTGGAGTATGAGACTCGCTACACACCATTGGAGAAGGCTTGCTTAGTCTTGGTATGGGCTACCAGGAAGCTGCGGCACTACTTGTTAGCTCACTCTGTAATGTTGGTATCGAGATTAGATCCCATCAAATATCTCTTTGAGAAATTGGCACTTACGGGTAGGCTAGCTCGCTGGTTGTTGTTGCTTTCCGAATTCGATCTAAAATATGTGACGCGCAAGTCGGTCAAGGGAAGAACAGTTACAGAATTCTTAGCCGATCATCCAGTGGAAGGGGGTGAAGCAGTTGGGTACTTATTCCCAGATGAGGCCATTTTGCATATCGACGACGAGTTTTGGACGATGTATTTCGACGGAGCGTCCAACCAGTATGGGTATGGAATAGGAGTGTTGCTGATAGCACCCGACAATTCCTGTATCCCTCTAGCCTTCAAGCTCCGGTTCAAAGTCTCGAACAACGAAGCGGAATATGAGGCATGCATTGCCAGTCTAGAAGCAGCCCTGGAACTAGGGGCAAAACGGTTGGACGTCATCGGTGACTCGAACCTTGTGGTATCTCAAGCGAAAAGAGATTGGAAAGTCAAAGAAGAAAAGATGTTGATGTATCATCAGGCCCTGGATTTGTTAATTCCTCGGTTTGAAAAGCTAAACTTTGCTCATCTAGCAAGAGAGAACAATAGGTTCGCAGATTCACTAGCAACTCTATCTTCTATGATAGACATCCCGTTTGGAGTCCGGATGCGTCCAGTCATTATTGACCAGAAGTTTGCCCCGGCTTACGAGTCAATTGCTACTATAGACGAGGTTCAAGATGAGAACCCCTGGCATTACGACATTTGGAACTTCTTAGAGAAAGAGGTGTATCCATCAGTGGCAAATGCCAAGGATAAAAGGGCAATCAAAAGAATGGCCGTTCAATTCATCATCTGCGGAGGTAAATTGTACGAGAGAGGTCATCTGGGAATGCATAAGCTATGCGTTGAAGCTGAAGAATCAAAACGCCTGACGGATGCCATCCATGGAAGAGAACGTGGAGCACATATGAACGGGGTAATACTGGCACGGAAGATCCTCAGACAGGGTTACTACTGGTCCACCATGGAGGAGGATTGTATCGGCTTTGATCGGCGATGCCACAAAGGTTAGATCCATGCAAACCGTATGAACGTCCCGCCATCGAAGCTGTACAATATGACTTCGCCATGGCCATTTTCAGTTTGGGGAATCGATGTGATTGGGGCTGTCACTCCGAAGAGGTCTAACGGGCATGAGTTCATCCTGGTCGCGATAGATTATTTCACGAAGTGGGTTGAGGCCCAGTCTTATGCGGTGTTGAAGGCGTCGCATGTTGCAAAATTCATCAGAAACAACATCATCTGTCGTTATGGGGTCCCAAACGAGGTCATTTCAGATAATGGTTCCCACTTCAAGAAGGAAGTGATTGACTTGTTGGAGAAATACAACGTGGCTTTTCATAAGTCATCCACATACCGGCCGCAAACCAATGGAGCAGTTGAGGCCGCCAACAAGAATATCAAACACATATTGCAGAAGATGGTGTAAACCTACCGGGATTGGCCAGACAAGCTGCCGTTTGCTCTGTGGGGGTACCGGACTTCAATTAGAACTTCTACTGGGACAACTCCGTATTCATTAGTTTATGGGATGGAGGTTGTTCTACCTATTGAAATTGAGGTTCCGTCTTTGCGAGTGCTGGCTGAGTGTCAGATAGCCGAGAATTGCATAATTCTCTTACATCCTTTCTGCATTGTAGTGTAGTTTGGTGTATGCCAGCTTAAAACTGTTGCATGTGTGCTTCGTTACAGCTTTTCTTTGCATGATCATAAGTTATGCTCGGCTTCGTGCATTATCTTGCATTTTGCCTCTACCTTCGGGCGCATACCTTGTTTGTCTTGCATGTTTGTCTAAGTCTTCGGCCTTGTCAAAAATGGGTCGTCTCTGGGCTTTGACATTCACTCCCGTCATCATTATGACTTTCGAGTTCTGTCAAAGAGGGGCAACTGTAGACACCCCATTTCTGACCGTCCTTAAGGCTTGGACGTCACCGTTTGAACACGCGGTGATCTTCCATGTTTGTGTTTGTTTGGAGTTCCCGGAGGTCTCGGCTCGCGTGCCCTGCCTCAGAATCTCCGAACTCAACCGTTTAGTGTCTGGTTTTGCACCAAACACTTGCATCTTGCCTCTGAGAGGCAGGGAATGCCATGTGAGGCATCCCCACACACCACCGGCAGTGGCTGGAGGCCACCGGCTGGTCTTTCTCTTCCATCGGCACTTTAGTTTGCCGGTCGGCACACTTTATTGCCGGTCGGCATAATATGTTGCCGGTCGGCACTGTTTTTTGCCGGAATAGCTTTTTTGGGCAGCCGACCACTGTTCATCCACTTTATGGAGATATTTTGTGCCAGCTGTGATAGCTGGCACCAACTCTCCCCCCCTCCACACACGTGTATGGAGGCGTAGACTGCATGTTTTGATTGCGTAGATCGCATGTTTAATTCCATTACCTGCGTAGACCGCATGTTTTGATTGCGTAGATCGCATGTTTAATTCCATTACTTGCGTAGACCGCATAATTGTTCAATTTCACTACTTGCGTAGACCGCATGTATTGCTTGCGTAGACCGCATTATTTTTTTGGTTTTTAAATCTATCTCTAAAAATAATAAATAAAAAATATAATATATGCTGGTTGATTTTTGTTTTCAAAAACAGATATGAAGGAGAGGGCCACCCCCTCTCCTTGTTGTCCTTGAAAATGACCATTTTTGGCCTCTTGAGGGAGCACCTAGCTTAGGCTCTTGTTGATCATGCCTTAGCTGATTTTTGTGCTTATTATGTCATAATATGCCTCTGTTTTTAGCTGGTTTTGGTACACCATGCATGCTTAGCATACCTACCTTGTAATGCCATGTTTAGGCCTTAACATGCCTTAGGTTGTAAACCATTGTTCTAGCATGTTTTAGGCCTAGCTTTGTAAAGTTTTTGTGCTTATTTTGCTATGTTTGAGGTCTGTCCTTAGTCATTTTGGTTGGCCATGACAAGTTTAGTATAGCCCCTTTGCATTTTTGGCTTGTTGGCCTTAAGTATGTGTTTGGCACCATTTATAGCATCATTTCAGTCCCCTTAGCATGCTTATATGCTTGCCTTGGATGCCTCTGTGATCCCTTATGAGCTTGTGTGGTATGCTCCATGTTTTGGTCATTGTGCATGCTTTTGAATTCAAGCCATTTAGATGCCATCTAAGTGGTCTTTTGGGCTTTATTTTATGTGTTAAAACTCTATTTTTGGTCATTTAAGTTTTGCCATGTGTGGTCATATCAAGTGTAGTCCAATACTTCATTAGCTTGCCTTGAATACTTGGGCCATTTGTTACATGTTTAGCCTATCTTGTTTGCTTGGTTTGGCACCATGTTCTTGCATGATTTTCAGAGCTTAATGCATGCCCCGTGTCCATGATTATTCCCTTTTAAGTGTGCTTAAAAGATGCCCTTTGATGCCTAAGTGTTTAGGCCTTAACATGTACATGTGTGTATGTGTGTTTGGTCCCATCTTCTTAAGCTTTGGCCACTGTTTTGGATCTAACGTAGGCCTCGTTTGGGAACAGGCTAATTTAGTAACTTTTTGACTATTTGGCTAAAATATGAGCTAAAAAAAATTAGTATGTTTGGGATGACTTTTTAGCTTTTTACGAAAAGATGTGCAAAAAGTAGAGAGAAAAGAGAATATTTGACTTTTTGGTATAGGTTGTTACCTTTTTGGCTAATTTAGTAACTTTTTGACTTTTTGGCTAAAAGGGAAGGTTCCCAAACGAGGCCTTAGAGTTGTCCAATTAGTGTAAGTCCATCCCTTGCATGCCATTCAAGTGCTATTACATTATCTCATGTTTGCATGCTTTGGTTGCACGTGTTGCATGCTTGAAATCACTCGCATTTGGCATGCATTCCCTTGGTCAAGTTACTAGCATGTTGCATGATTAGATTGCATCTTGCATACTTTAGTAGTTTGCATAGTTATGGCATGCTTGTTTGCTTGTTTGCTTAGTTTGTGTACCTAGTGTACATTACTTGCTTGCATGTTCATGTTGCATACTAGCTCACATGATTAGGATTGCATTGCATTGGCATGCATGCTCTACCTCTTGACCAAGTCATGATGGAGGTAGAAGCCCCTCGGTTTGATTGTGTGCATTGCATTTCATTTGACATGAAAATGCACACTTGATTCTTTGGGCCATCACGCATTGAAATGCGCGCTTGATGGTTCGAGAACCAAGACCATGTCCCTTTGAGTCATACACATGATGAGGGATAGGATTGGTGCATACATTGCTTGAATTGCATTGCCATGCTATGCCTTGCCCTCTGTTGCTGTCAATTGCAGATTCTGCAGGGACTTTCTGCTGACCGGCAGTGTTTAGTGCCGACCGGCAATCCTTCCTGGGCCGATAGCTTCATCAACAGCCGATGATTACACACCACAGCCGGTGATGATTCTACTCAGCCGGTGGTGTCTCCCAATGTCCAGGGAAGCAATTCTGAGACTTTGGCAGTCTTCCAAGAGGCAGTGCAGGGAAAACAGAGGCAACTTATGCATGGTAGTGCACTTCCGAGCAAGACCCGAGTACGTGCGCATCGAACCCTCTTCCCGAGGCCCCTTTTATTGTTTTTCTTACGCTTAGTTAATTTGTTAATTAATTAGGTGATTTGTAACAATTAATTAGCTTGCGAGTTAGTTAATTCGTATTATTCTTTCGGTCCCTCCGAGCGAGGGCGAATCTGTAATAAGTGTGGGTGCGTGTGTGTGCATGTCTTCCAATCCCCACTTCTTTCTTCCCTTTTATTTACCTGCTTATGAAGGTAGATTAGGGCATGTTTAAATTAGCATACCTTATGCTATGCATGCGTGCATCCATACATTTGTCTTGCATGCACCAGGCTCGGTACATCATGCTAACTGCATTTGCACTTCAATTCCAAATTGAATACGTGCATCAACTAATTGCATTTCACATGCCATGTTTAGGTTAGCCGAGCCTACTCTAAATTGCATCCTGTATGTGTTGCATTAGTCAATTTGACATGAACTAGGACCATGCATGTTGGCTAACTAGTTTATTGTTTTGGCATGGAGTACGATGTAAGTATTTTTATTCTTTAGCATATCGCATGCATATGAATGCTATCCTTGTTGTCCTTGAAAAGGACCATTTTTGGCCTCTTCAGGGAGCACCTAGCTTAGGCTCTTGTTGACCATGCCTTAGCTATTATTTATGCTTATTTTGCCATGAAATAGCAAAACGAGAGAGGAGAGTAATAGGACAGGGGAATAACCTTTACCTTAGCCCAATCCTGCAGCTGACATCCCGACATAAGGGGTGATTTTGTGGTTCTTAACTTTGTTTTGTTATGGATGCATTTAGTGTTTGCTTCTGCTATATCTCGAATGCATGTATCGGTTTGCGAAGTCTGGGTATCAGGTACCTGCGGCACTAATTCAGTATTTCTGGGTATCAGCCTGTGGTCACCAGTTCAGTATTTTCCACGGAAATCAGTTATCTGCGTGTGCGTGAGATCAAGATTCAGCTTATGCGAGGAGATACAAGTTTGGTGAATAAGTTGAGTTTGTGGTGAACTAATCGATCGGGTCTATGCAGAAGCAGTGGAATCAATTGTGCTGTTAAATTATATCCGATCTCTTTGGCAGTGCTCTGATTGTTTTTCATCTATACGCCGTGTTTTTATGCTAGTTTCTGTGTCGTCTGCTCGTTTATTTCCTTATTATATTGCGTTTATTTATCTTTTTGCTAGGATTTGCACATTGCTCCGAGACGCAAGCTAATATTCCCCAAGCACTCTGGACAGAGAGGTAGCCGACTCAATCGTATCTAAAGGATCTGGGTTCCGAGTCGGACAACCAGTGTTCATCTCTTTTACTGCTCCTCGATCTAACCATGACAGAGGGGTCGATAAAGGCGCAGTGCATGCTGAGCTTTAAGTGTGACCCTAGCGAGCCAGCGGCATTACTTACACAGTGGACAGTGCTCCGGATGGCTGGAGTCGCAAATTAGTATTGACTTAGTTGGGAGAGATTTAGACCTGCCAGTCACTATTCCAGTTCTGTGTATAGGTATTTTTTAGCAAATATCAAGGTATGGCAGTATGCCGCGGGCTGACATATGGATAGTTGTATCTTGGGCATCGTAGAGAGATGATGTCGCACTTCATATATGCTAGGACAGCCCCAGATGGAAAGCCATTGCGCAAGGAAATGCTGTTCGCTTGGGGACGAATTTTACGCAAACACAGGCCGAGGATCATCCAACGAGGCCAAGTTAATGCGGGGAAGAATTGAGCAACAACAAGCCAAAGGCTCGTGCTTATTCCACAGCACCACAGTTCTCCCCCCACGGTTCCCAGCATCCCGAGAGTGTCAGAATATCGTCCAGTGAGCAACACTGACTATAGCGCCCACCCCGGGAGATCGTCTCCCATTCTGACCCAGCTATCTAGGCATTCTCATATGCTTTGTTAATTCAAACTACGACTCTCCTTCGAGTACGAGGCGTAGAATCCTTATACATGCATCTGAATAGTGAGTCATATTGTGCTTGTAGGATAGTTGTTGTTCACACACGAAATCAAGAGGTAAGATGGCTTTATTCCCAGCATTATAGCTTCGAGAGGAGGCGGATATACCACAATCGTGAGGCTTTGAACGCTTTGTTCCGAGCCATGAGGTATTCACATAAATGCACGAGTTAGTAGTTAACTAGTCAAATTGATCGCTTCGACCTGGATTCTGGGGGACCTCCATGGTGCTATCTCCGGCTAGATTTTTAGATATCACTCAACCGGCCATAATGGGCCTCTTACTCTAGACTCCAACAAAAGCTTTCAGCTATTGATCGTGTGAAAATCCAAATCCTGTGTGCGAGTGAGGCGTTGCTATATTCCATGGTGATGGCGAATGTTTTAGATGGGATAATGGTCAGCGAGAGGAGTTGGGATGAAATGGCCAAGGCCTTTGTCGCCATACTCCTTACAATACCCAGAGATACGAAGAATTTACGACCGAGATCTACGAAATCAATAAGGCAGGTAGCCTAACAGCGAGAGCTTTTCTTCGTGATTTTATAATCTGCGGTGGATCCAAGAAAAGGCTTAAAAGGGCTTCGAAGTGATTGACCCACGAGAGCTACCGACAAGACCAAATCAGGGATGATTTATCGCAATCTCTCAAGGGCGAGAAAAACTGATACAGTAAAAAGATGATTGTGCCTACCCTTATTCATACTTATTTTTTTCAGATCTATCAATGACAATGGGGATTACAACTCGAGAGGAAAGCATGCAATTGAACAAAGTCCTGGATCATAGACCAAGATAGAGGAACCCGAGCGTATAACTTTACATCGTAATCCTTTCAGGCCCAAGTGGAAGCTAGAGCATACTACTAAGAGCTTGTGGAGGTGAGCATGTGTCACCACAACCATATCGGCCCCTCCCCCTATCCCAGATCCATGGCCTAGCTACAACTTCTTTCTCTCTGGCAGCGTCCGGAAGTTAAACACACAAATCCGACAGTCGATTCCCAAACCCAGAAAGGCCAAAGAAACCTTCAATCCCTACTGTAATAGCCCCTGTCCAAGGCTCAGGGGTATTAACAAGAAAGCGGCACTTAAAAGCCGCCTGAAGCCGGAGGCCATTTGCCAAATCCACTCATTCTCCTATCTCATAAACCCAGCAAAATACTGCGCATATACCAGAGACAATATGGTCACTCCGACACTGATCTGTTTTGCAGCACTTGCGTCAATAAGTCAGAGACTCATTTGACCAGAGCAAAGTGAATTGTGGCTCCAGAAAAAACCCACCTGTCACAACACACCCCTCCTCCCACCGCACTATCGCTAAAGACTCCACCCCATTACTCACAATCTCAAAGAATCAACTTCACCGAAAAACTAGTGGTCGTTGGCTCCTATGAATCCCAGCATATATATCACTCTTTCCCTACTCTTACTAAGGTCGCGTAGTTGTGCACTACCTTCGCATGCACTAGCACACATGGACTTTTTGGGGCGAGTGCAGTTGGCACAATCTCCAGAAGCCAACGTGGTGGGGTGACATGGCAGGATAGCACAGAGGAAATTTCAGAAGAGGATGGGAATGTAAGTTACAGATTTTCAGGGCCTTCACAGTAGTTCTGGAGTGTCGCTGGGGAAGCCTGCGATCCGAGTGATTACATTCCTGCTCCAATAGGTGTCCTATGTTTGGAAGACTAAGTGAGGTTCGAATGTGCTCAGAGAGCGGAGAGCCTGGCTGTGGCGCTCACGCGAAGATGGATTTGAGCAGGGCAGTGGTTTGACGTTGAGAAGATTGCTTGGCCAACCTCCAGGTTTGTTACAACGGACCAGTCAAGGGGCGCAGTCATCCTGGTTGATTATGGGAATCGATAGGGCTACCTGCGGTGCCCTTTCTGTGCGGAATGTGTGATTTGCCATACCACGTTGTTGACGAAGCTCAATTAGAACAGCCCAGGCAGGGGCAAGTATAGGCAGTTGCATCAGTGGTTGGGCCGGAGGGCCGGAATAAAGTAATGAATCCGCTGGACCGAGCGCCGAGAGGTGCTATGGATGGTCACAGAAACGAATTTCGCACGCTCCGATGAAACACTTGGGTCGGAATGCCATTATAGAGAATAGGGCCAGAATTGTTAGACAAGGCGACAGTCTGTAGCTGATGACGCACGCTAGGAGACAAGAAAGGTTTAGGATGCGGGATTAGATTAAAGCTAAGGAGCGCACCACATATGGAGCAGGCAGGACTTTGAGGGTAGTGCTGTTGTTGTGCTTACGGAAGAAAGTGGGGAGAAAGGTGCTTATGCGAAGCATGTGGAGCGAGAGGCTTACTGGACTTACCGAGTTACATATGAGACCCTGGACCAAGAGTAGGTGGTGTCCCCTGTTTGTGCACCTGCCAACGGAAATTGTGGTGGGTAAGACTTGATGAATTTATGTCTTGCCCTCTACACGAGAGGGATTCTAAGGGGGGAGTACATCAGCCCAGATGTAACCTGGTATACTCGGTGGACTGAAGTCGACATTCATATGACGAGAAGCGGACGGTATTCTCCAAGCCCCGCACCATACCAGTCGCTTACTATGGTCCATCCATGGAAAAGTGATAAGGAAGAAAGTTGAGAGACAGAAAGAGAAGCACAGTCCGAAAAGAAGAGGCTGTACTGATAGCATTAAAGAAAGATTACAAGTAGCATTCTACCATTATCTCCATCTGGGGACTGGCTTATGGCATCGCGAGTGCATCGACAAGCTGTCTTATCGGCGCATGGACAAGGCCAAGCTCTTATAGACACCACGCCCCGAACAGTTGGTAGGCTTGGTTTTTCCGGAGGAGCTACCCCGATGTTAAACCTTTTTCTGACAAAAGAACTGCCAACTTGAAAGGGTGCGAACCACAAACAAGCCACTCTACATCTCCGTAAGAGTGCAGAAATAAAATGGATACCCGTGGTGCTTGTCGACACAAAGGGTTCGCCACATCAATGTATGTCCAAGCGAGGATTGCCCTATGCAATTGGCTTGAAGACCGAAGACTTTGTGCCAACAGCCCAAGTAATTCGGGCATAACGACAACACAAGCAGAGAAGTCATGGAGACAGCGAAAATTCAAACCAAGTGTTGGGCCGGGCAGCATGAAATTAACTTTCACATCCTAGAGGTGCCCGCCACTTTTAATCTACTCTTGGGGCGGCCCGTGGCTGGATCAAGTGAAGGCAGTTTCTTCTACCCTTGCATCAAATGGTGAAATATCCCAATGGAAAGGGAGTAGCCATTGTTTTTGGGGAAATTCATCGATCTATCCACCGCCGGAAGTTTCTATGCCAGTTTTGGAAATTGAGCACGGTATGGAGGATGTGCTCTTATCCGGTTTTACCCTAGCTGAGGCTCGGTCATGCAGAATATCTTAGCTGTTAATGAGGGGGTGTATATCAGTGCTCAATCGGTATACCTCATGAACAAGCTTCAACATAATCCTCGGGATAGGATTGGGAAAGAGCGGCCGGAAGGGCGTCGCAGCATCGGCCGAGGTGCCACATAACCACATACCTTTGGTTTGGGTTATCTGCCCACTAAAGAGGATTGGATAAGGAAGGGTAAGAAAGATGGCTGGAAGAGCCAGAGCGAAGAAGGCGAGGAAGCCTTTTTGACTTAATGCACCGGCCCATTCAGGGTACCCTAAACGGACGCTTCGTCGGGAGGGGGAGGACTTTTCGTTCTGTGGCTTCCCAGAGCCGTGGCTGAACGCGGAGAGGAGCACGTGCCGGGGTTGTAGAATCTTCTTTGACCTGCAGTTACCCGGGTATGACGTTGCCGGAGAGCAGACAGACCCACTAGCTGAGGTTGAGCAGAGCAAGAAAGTGGAGTCCGAGGACGTCGAAAGTGAAACGAGGGTAGCCGCTGGCGTGTCACATTTCAGATCTCCGATCGAACAGAAGTGCTTGGGGGATAAACTTCTCGGTAATGCATGATCGGGAAATGGAACGCTACGGGCCTACCAGCAAACATTTTGGATGCATCTATCGCACCCTCTCTCATTTGGCAGTATGAGAGGGATTTTTGTCCAGCCAGCGCCGGGTCAGGTAGTGGCCCAGAATCTGATTCCACCGAATCTTGTTGAGTCGGAATCAGGTTCCAGCTCGACTGAGTCTGAGTCTGGTAATCATGGGGATGATAACCGACTGCCAACAGTCTTGTCAGGTCGTTTCTTTTTCTTCTCTTTTGAGTCTGTTGTAACCGAAGAATCGGAACGATTTGGATGTGCTTATGAGAATCAAATAGCTGTGGTTTCTGAGTACTTTTTCTGTGCCCTTGATTTATTGCGTTAATTCAGACTTTCAAAATTTTGATAAAAACGACGAGGAAGAAATTCCTCGGTTTTGTAAATGCTTAATTGAACGAGAGCAGGAAAGATTTGTTAAACTCTTAATGGATGAAATCACTACAGTGAATGTTGGTCTGAGGAGGACCCGCGGCTGGTCCAGATCGGGTCACGTTGTCTTCGGAGGAACGCGAGCGCTTGTCGCTTATTAAAAGATTTCAAAAAATGTTTTCGCGTGGTCCTACCGAAGACATGCCTGGAATCGATCCTGAGATTGTACAACACCGGATCCCTCTTGACTCCGAGGCCCGACCAGTTTAAGCAAAAACTCATAAGAATCCGCCCCGGACTGGGCTCTCAAGATTAAGGAAGAAGTCACCAAGGCAAATTGACGCAGGTTTCCTGCAGGTATCCGAATACCCGATTTGTTGGCCAACATTGTTCCATGTGCCGAAGAAGGATGGTAGGAATCCGGGTAAGCGTGGATTTTAGGGATTTGAACAGAGCTAGTCCAAGGACGACTTTCCCTTGCCGCACATTGATGAGTTAGTGAACTTTCACAGCGGGCATGCTTTGCTTTCGTTTATGGATGGTTTTCTCAGAGCTACAACTAGATAGTGATGGCACCTGAAGACCGAGAAAAGACTGCCTTCATCACCCCGTGGGGGACCTACTGCTACAGAGTGATGCCGTTGGGCTGAAGAATGCTGAAGCTACATATCAACAGGCCAGCGACCACATATTACATGACATGATCCACAAAGAGGTTGAGGTGTACGTGGACGACATGATTGTTCAAGTCCAAAGAAAAGAGAGGGCTACCACAACCGCTTGCAAAAGTTCTTTCAAAGGATTAGAGAATTCTGGTTGCGGCTGAATCCTCAGAAGTGTACGTTCGGTGTTACAGCAGGGAAAATGCTGGGGTTTCTCATTACACAGAGAGGTATTGAAGTCGACCCTTTCCAAAGTCAAGGCCATCCTAGAAATGCACACCAAGGGCTGAAAAGGAGGTGCGAGGCTTTCTGGGTAAAGTGCAATTCATAAGACGTTTTTATCTCAAAATTAACCTTGACTTGTGAACCACTTTTTGATCTCCTGAAGAAAGGAAATAAATTCCAGTGGGACGGCCGATGCCAAGTTGCTTTTGAAAAGATCAAGGAATATTTACAGAACCCACCTGTGTTGTCACCACCAGAACTGGGAAGATTGTTGATATTGTACCTCTCGGTAACTAAAGACACAATGGGCTGCATGCTCGCGCAAGAATCAGAGGACAAAGTGGAAAGGGCCATCTATTATCTGAGCAAGAAGATGCTGGAGTATGAGACTCGCTACACACCATTGGAGAAGGCTTGCTTAGTCTTGGTAATGGGCTACCAGGAAGCTGCGGCACTACTTGTTAGCTCACTCTGTAATGTTGGTATCGAGATTAGATCCCATCAAATATCTCTTTGAGAAATTGGCACTTACGGTTAGGCTAGCTCGCTGGTTGTTGTTGCTTTCCGAATTCGATCTAAATATGTGACGCGCAAGTCGGTCAAGGGAAGAACAGTTACAGAATTCTTAGCCGATCATCCAGTGGAAGGGGTGAAGCAGTTGGGTACTTATTCCCAGATGAGGCCATTTTGCATATCGACGACGAGTTTTGGACGATGTATTTCGACGGAGCGTCCAACCAGTATGGGTATGGAATAGGAGTGTTGCTGATAGCACCCGACAATTCCTGTATCCTCTAGCCTTCAAGCTCCGGTTCAAAGTCTCGAACAACGAAGCGGAATATGAGGCAATGCATTGCCAGTCTAGAAGCAGCCCTGGAACTAGGGGCAAAACGGTTGGACGTCATCGGTGACTCGAACCTTGTGGTATCTCAAGCGAAAAGAGATTGGAAAGTCAAAGAAGAAAAGATGTTGATGTATCATCAGGCCGGATTTGTTAATTCCTCGGTTTGAAAAAGCTAAACTTTGCTCATCTAGCAAGAGAGAACAATAGGTTCGCAGATTCACTAGCAACTCTATCTTCTATGATAGACATCCCGTTGGAGTCCGGATGCGTCCAGTCATTATTGACCAGAAGTTTGCCCCGGCTTACGAGTCAATTGCTACTATAGACGAGGTTCAAGATGAGAACCCCTGGCATTACGACATTGGAACTTCTTAGAGAAAGAGGTGTATCCATCAGTGGCAATGCCAAGGATAAAAGGGCAATCAAAAGAATGGCCGTTCAATTCATCATCTGCGGAGGTAAATTGTAACGAGAGAGGTCATCTGGGAATGCATAAGCTATGCGTTGAAGCTGAAGAATCAAAACGCCTGACGGATGCCATCCATGGAAGAGAACGTGGAGCACATATGAACGGGGTAATACTGGCAGGAAGATCCTCAGACAGGGTTACTACTGGTCCACCATGGAGGAGGATTGTATCGGCTTTGATCGGCGATGCCACAAAGGTTAGATCCATGCAAACCGTATGAACGTCCCGCCATCGAAGCTGTACAATATGACTTCGCCATGGCCATTTTCAGTTTGGGGAATCGATGTGATTGGGGCTGTCACTCCGAAGAGGTCTAACGGCATGAGTTCATCCTGGTGCGCGATAGATTATTTCACGAAGTGGGTTGAGGCCCAGTCTTATGCGGTGTTGAGGCGTCGCATGTTGCAAAAATTCATCAGAAACAACATCATCTGTCGTTATGGGGTCCCAAACGAGGTCATTTCAGATAATGGTTCCCACTTCAAGAAGGAAGTGATTGACTTGTTGGAGAAATACAAACGTGGCTTTTCATAAGTCATCCACATACCGGCCGCAAACCAATGGAGCAGTTGAGGCCGCCAACAAGAATATCAAACACATATTGCAGAAGATGGTGTAAACCTACCGGGATTGGCCAGACAAGCTGCCGTTTGCTCTGTGGGGGTACGGACTTCAATTAGAACTTCTACTGGGACAACTCCGTATTCATTAGTTTATGGGATGGAGGTTTTTCTACCTATTGAAATTGGAGGTTCCGTCTTTGCGAGTGCTGGCTGAGTGTCAGATAGCCGAGAATTGCATAATTCTCTTACATCCTTTCTGCATTGTAGTGTAGTTTGGTGTATGCCAGCTTAAAACTGTTGCATGTGTGCTTCGTTACAGCTTTTCTTTGCATGATCATAAGTTATGCCTCGGCTTCGTGCATTGTCTTGCATTTTGCCCCGCCTTCGGGCGCATACCTTATTTGTCTTGCGTGTTTGTCTAAGTCTTCGGCCTTGTCAAAAATGGGTCGTCTCTGGGCTTTGACATTCACTCCCGTCATCATTATGACTTTCGAGTTCTGTCAAAGAGGGGCAACTGTAGACATCCCATTTTTTGACCGTCCTCAAAGACTTGGACGTCACCGTTTGAACACTTGGTGATTATCCATGTTTGTGTTCGTCTTGAGTTCCCGGAAGCCTTGGCAGCGCGCCTCGTCGCAGGACCTCTCGACTCGACTGTTTTGTGCCTGGTTTGACACCAAACACTTGTGTTTTGCCTTTGAGAGGCAGGGTAGGGCTTGTAGACCATCCCCACCCATCACCGGCCGTGGCTTGGAGGCCATCGGTTGTGTTTTGTGGCCACCGGCCAAATATTTTGCCGGCCGACACTATAGATGGCCGGTCGACTATCTTTTTTTGGTCAATTGCATCTTTGGCCGGTCGACTACTGTGCATCTGCTTTTGCAGATATTTTGACACAGCTGTCTTGCATTTGGCTCCCCTCCATACACGTGTATGGAGGGATCTCTCTCTTTAGAAAGCTTGTCTTGTAAGCTTTACAAGACAAAAGACTCTATAAAGAGAGTCTTCTCTCTTGTTGCAGGGGTTAGACATTTTTTAGACAGCCATTTTGGTTTTGAGTTCTAGGTTTAGGGTTTCATACATATCCTATCTCTATATCTCTCTCTTGTGTGTGTATAAGTGTGTTTGTGTCGTACTATTGCACACAAACACATAGTGTTACACCTTTTCTTGTTCTTGAAGGGCCAGAGGTTTGTTCTTGAAGCTTTGGAGCTGTTTTGAGCTCAAAGGAAGAGGCTGGTCCACCATTTGTGAAGAAGGTCTTCAAGGGTAACAATCTTACTCCTTTTTACCCCCATTCTTGTATACTATTTTTGCCTATCTTAGAACTTTTTTTGAGCTTAGTGTATAAAATATAAAAAATTTCTGTTTTGGGGCCTCTAAATAGTTTAATTTAGAGTGTTTTTTGTAGTTTGGAGGTGTTTGACCCTCTTAAGCCTTGAGGGGCTCCATTTTGTGCTATTTTGAGTGAGCTCCGGGACTTTGGTGTTTGGGCCTCCTCAACCATTGAAATCTTGAGGGATTTCAGTGGTAAGGATGGTGCCTTGAAGTCCCAAGAAAGGGAGGGCCACCCCCTCTCCTCGTTGTCCTTGAAAAGGACCATTTTTGGCCTCTTGAGGGAGCACCTAGCTTAGGCTCTTGTTGATCATGCCTTAGCTGATTTTTGTTGCTTATTATGTCATAAATATGCCTCTGTTTTTAGTTGGTTTTTGGTACACCACATGCATGCTTAGCATACCTACCTTGTAATGCCATGTTTAGGCCTTAACATGCCTTACGTTGTAAACCCATTGTTCTAGCATATTTTGGGCCTAGCTTTGCGAAGCTTTGTGCTTATTTTGCCATGTTTGAGGTCTGTCCTTAGTCACTTTGGTCGGCCATGACATGCATTATATACCCCCTTTGCATTTTTGGTTTGTTGGCCTTAAGTGTGTGAGTGTGTAGCATGCATTACTTGCTTTATTTCAGTGGTTTGGCACCATTTGTAGCATCATTTCAGTCCCTTTGACATGCTCGTATGGTTGCCTTGGACACCTCTTTAATGCTTTGAAGCTTGTGTTGTGTATGCTCCATGTTTTGGTCATTATGCATGCTTTTGAATTCAAGCCATTTAGATGCCATCTAAGTGGTCTTTTGGGCTTTGTTTTATGTGTTAAAACTCTGTTTTTGGTAATTTAAGTCTTGCCATGTGTGGTCATATCAAGTGTAGTCCAATACTTCATTAGCTTGCCTTGAATACTTGGGCCATTTGTTACATGTTTAGCCTATCTTGTTTGCTTGGTTTGGCGCCATGTTCTTGCATGATTTTTCAGAGCTTAATGCATGCCCCGTGTCCATGATTATTCCCTTTTAAGTGTGCTTAAAAGATGCCCTTTGATGCCTAAGTGTTTAGGCCTTAACATGTACATGTGTGTATGTGTGTTTGGTCCCATCTTCTTAAGCTTTGGCCACTGTTTTGGACCTAACTTAGAGTTGGGCAATTAGTGTAAGTCCATCCCTTGCATGCCATTCAAGTGCTATTACATTATCTCATGTTTGCATGCTTTGGTTGCACGTGTTGCATGCTTAAATCAACTGGCATTTGGCATGCATTCCCTTGGTCAAGTTACTAGCATGTTGCATGATTAGATTGCATCTTGCATACTTTAGTAGTTTGCATAGTTATGGCATGCTTGTTTGCTTAGTTTGTGTACCTAGTGTACATCACTTGCTTGTATGTTCATGTTGCATACTAGCTCACATGATTAGGATTGCATTGCATTGGCATGCATGCTCTACCTCTTTGACCAAGTCATGATGGAGGTAGAAGCCCCTCGGTTTGATTGTGTGCATTGCATTTCATTGACATGAAAATGCACACTTGATTCTTTGGGCATCACGCATTGAAATGCGCGCTTTGATGGTTCGAGAACCAAGGACCATGTCCCTTTGAGTCATACACATGATGAGGGATAGGATTGGTGCATACATTGCTTGAATTGCATTGCCATGCTATGCCTTGCCCTCTGTTGCTGTCAATTGCAGATTCTGCAGGGACCTTTCTGCCGACCGCAGTGTTTAGTGCCGACCGGCAATCCTTCCTGGGCCGATAGCTTCATCAACAGCCGATGATTACACACCACAGCCGGTGATGATTCTACTCAGCGGTGGTGTCTCCCAATGTCCAGGGAAGCAATTCTGAGACTTTGGCAGTCTTCCAAGAGGCAGTGCAGGGAAAACAGAGGCAACTTATGCATGGCAGTGCACTTCCGAGCAAGACCCGAGTACGTGCCGCATCGAACCCTCTTCCCGAGGCCCCTTTTATTGTTTTTCTTACGCTTAGTTAATTTGTTAATTAATTAGGTGATTTGTAACAATTAATTAGCTTGCGAGTTAGTTAATTCGTATTATTCTTTCGGTCCCTCCGAGCGAGGGCGAATCTGTAATAAGTGTGGGTGCGTGTGTGTGCATGTCTTCCAATCCCCACTTCTTTCTTCCCTTTTATTTACCTGCTTATGAAGGTAGATTAGGGCATGTTTAAATTAGCATACCTTATGCTATGCATGCATGCATCCATACATTTGTCTTGCATGCACCGGGCTCGGTACATCATGCTAACTACATTTGTACTTCAATTCCAAATTGAATATGTGCATTAATTGATTGCATTTCACCTGCCATGTTTAGGTTAGCCGAGCCTACTCTAAATTGCATCCTGTATGTGTTGCATTAGTCAATTTGACATAAACTAGGACCATGCATGTTGGCTAACTAGTTTATTGTTTTGGCACGGAGTACGATGTAAAGTATTTTCATGCTTTAGCATATCGCATGCGTGCGAATGCTATCATGACGGCATGCTTACCATGTGACTAGATGCTTATGTGATAAACTGTTTGAATGCCTGTGGGTGAAGGTTGGATTGTCTGAGTTGGAAAAACTCGTTGAAATCCATATTAATAGCAAAATTCCAAAGTATTTTTCAAGACAAACGGATATGCATAATGCTTATTTCCAAATTAGGCAATCTAGTCTATACTGTTTGCTGTGCGTATAACATAGTAATTCTAGGCTAATAATCGGAATAAAGAGCACATAACGTTTTCAAAAAACGGATATCACGGTTAGTAGAGGCCGATCTTCGGATCGGGCGAGAGGGGGTGCTCATAGGCTGACCTTCCCAATCGTACCCAAGCCCGAGGCAACTTTGGTGATGACGGACACGTGGCCTTTGGCACCGAGTCAAGATTTCCTAAATTCCCCCATAAAAATATTTAGGGTGGCGACTCTGTATCTGGCAAAGCAGTCCATGTTTGGCACTTCTTTTCAAAAATCTGTTTCTCAAACACGATTTGCCGGATTTGGACTCTTTGGTTCAGATTTAGAACCACAAACAAAATCGAGTCCGAACTGTAGCGTGTAGCGAGGGCCCCATCGCGGGCGCGTGCTACAGTTTCTAGCGACTCTGCTGGGATTTTAGAGAGCTTGGCTCGAACTCGTGATATCCTGTTTTGATTACACTTACGAGTTTCTTTGCATTGCACTGTGCATTGGTGCGCTTAGGACACCGTGTTTTGCCATCTGCCATTCCTAAACGGTTTGCCGGAGGCTTGTCTTGTCAAGGCATGACCATAAGGCTGACCGGTTATGGGCTCTGACAGTATGGGAACACAAACTCGGTTTTACCGGGGCAACCCTTTTCGACGATTCGACCTAGTGCATTTTCGGATCCATAGTGACCATTCCAAATTATGACAGGTTGCTTACCCGATTATAGGTTGTTTTGAAACTGCTGCATGCATAGTGAAAACCCTAGCTCCTGACAA
>NW_021025945.1:430785-505009 GCF_004153795.1 Camellia sinensis | reverse complement strand
GCTGTGTGCGTAGTGAAGCCCTAGCTCCTGACAAAATAGGACAGGGAAGCCCTACCCCAACATAGGGGTGTTTTGGTTCTCACTTATCTGTTATGTGCTTTTAGAGTGTATCTTTACAGGAATGTACATATCAGTTTGCAAGTTTGAGTATCGGGCCCAAGGGCACCAGTATCAGTATTGTTGAGAAATCAGTAACCCGCGGGTATCAAGTTCAATTTTGGGGACAGTGATTCTGGGGAACAGTAATCAGTATTAGAGTTTAGTTGTTCGGCTACACCTATGATTGATCTGTGTGGGCTGAAGTGCTGTTTGTTTTTCCTTTCAGTTCAAAGTGTCCAAAGAATTGATACAGAGTAGCTAGTGTTCCCCCTTGCTGAGGTAAGACAGATATCTGATCCGTTAGTCACCGTTTAGTACAGCGGACTTATTATGACGCAGAATTCGGAAGAGATCGTGGTTATGACAGCTGCATTAGATCAAGGGATCACTCTGCAAAGTGAGACCAATATTGATCTGCCACATCCACCCAAGTCGCCTGTTGCGCACCCGGTCTGGGCCCCCCAGCTATACCAGGCTCGGGAGCCTACTACATTTGAACTAATGGGGATGATAGGTGATCTCCAGAGGTCTGTAGCGGATCTCGCCTACGGAATGTCAGCTTCACCTCCAGCCGCACCATATGCCGGGAGTTTTGTGATCGAACTTAGCCAACCGGAGATGGCCTCCAGCTATGGTAATGACATATCAACATCAACCCAAACCCTCGATCAGGCTGAGGCTAGAGGGAAAGACAAAATGAAGGCAGATGCCGATCCTAGTGAACAACTGTTGTGGGCAGTCGAGGCTTTGAAAGCCGGGGGGATGAACAAGCAACAGATATCCGCAGTTGTGGCAAAAACTATGGAGGATGCTTTCCCCACTCCACCTGAGGGTAGTTCAAGTCAGTCAGAAAATCGGGATAGGCCCCGTCATGCCAGAACAGTTCCTCCTATTCCCGCCCCTGCACCTGGGAAAGATCAGAAAGCCAAGGCAGAGCCTGCCGACCCTTTTGCTTGTGCGTCTAGTAAGAACGCTCAGACTTCAAAGTACCTGTCTCGAGGGCGCAGGGTCTTTCATACTCTCTACATGCCTCTGTCTAAGGCACTTCAGATCCTTGCCGAAAGGGCACACCTTAAACCCTTGGAGCCTCGGCCTCTCCCGAAAAATCTCCCTGCTACGCATGATGCTGCTCAGTATTGCGCGTACCACCAGCAGACAGGCCATGCTACCGACAATTGTTTCCGCCTCCGTCATGAGGTGCAAGATTTGATTGACAACGAGGTTATCCTCTTGCCCACCACAGTCAAGTCCGTTACCACCCAGTTATTGGATTTTGAGGACACAGATACTGCAAGTATGTAAATAGAAAGTGAACCACCTGCGGGCGGCATTTGGTATATTTTGGATGTGACGTCTGGCACGCATTTTTGAGCATCTGTGAACGCTGGCTTTCTAAATTCTGGCTTGGGTATCGAGTCAGTCTTTTGTTTTGAGTCTGTCTCTTTGTCTTGAGTTAGTCTTTTTGCTTAAGGGTCTGTCTTGTTGTAGCGAGTCAGTCCCCTTTGTATAGAATACCAGGTGATTCTGGGGTTGTTGCCTCGAACACCGTTCTGTTTTGTAATTACCCGTTTTTGTTTTTGAGTCTGTTTCTGCTGAGGGGCCACTTACACCAACAAATCTGAATGAAACAACTGTGGCTATCTCACTTTCATGCTTGCTTTCAGTGTGAGTTAGTTATGCCAGAGGATTTGAATGGGCTGACAGTATATCTCGCCTGCTCTCCTGCGCGCCAAATTCATTGCATTAACCTAAGTTTTTCAAAAACCCCTTTTGAACACTGCGGTGATAAAAATGAAGAGGAAGGAATTCCTCGGGTTTTGCAAAATTTTGATTATTTTGAGAGAAAGAGAGGCATGCTAAGCCTTTTAATGAATGAAATCATGCTTGTTGGCGTGAGTACTGAGAAAGACCCTGGCTTGATCCAGATTGGTTCCACACTATCTTCAGCGTGAGCGATTTGTCACTTTCTTAAAAACCTTCAAAAACAAAATGTTTTGCGCGGCCCTGTGAAGACCTGTGTGGGATCGCTCTTGAGATTGTGCAGCCTAGGATCGCTCTCAGCCTCAAGATTCAACCTGTTTGTCTTGAACCTCGAACTCATTGGGAACATTCAACGGTCAACTGTCGGAGGAGGCCAGTGTGGCCAGTTTTGAAGCAGCCCTCGAACAAGAGGCACCAAAGTCGAATAAAAAAGATTAGATCTCACCAGAAGAAGCTCGTGGAGCAACCATGATAGATTCTTCTGCGAATCATTGCAACAGCCGTTCTCCTAGATACAGGGAAGCTTCAACTTCAAAAACCATTTGGCATGGACTTGTTACACTTTTACCCTTCGAGAGGCTCGCTGGGCCGAAAACCCGGAAGGGCGACCCAGGCAAAAGTTAGAGCAAGAGAAAAATACAGAATGCAAAAGAAAAAGAGAAGAAATAAAATCAATAAAAAAAGAAGAAAGAAAAAAAAGAGAATGAAAAGATACAAAAATCAAAAAAAAGAGAAGAAAGAAAAAAAAAGAAGAAATGAAAAGAAGCTCGCAAGGTCGAAAACCCGCATCGGGCACCTTGGCAAAAGTTAGAGACTGAAAAGTGAAGGTTAAAATACCCGAGTGTACCTTAACCGGAACTACGTAAGGCTTGATTCCCATGCTTGGGATACGTAGGCAACTTCATTTTGAAGTCCAGCCCCCAACGCTTTCATAGTGTCTCGGTCCATACAATGGTTTCGACTTTATCCCAAAGTCTAGTCGCCAACACCTTCCAAGGTGACTGTGTCCATATATTAGTTATGACCGTCTTCGTCATCTCTGTGTCCAAAAATTCGACCACCACCAATGAAGACTATTTGCGGACTGCTGCGGCATCATCCAAACAAGGGGCAACTTTCCGTTGCCACGAGTCGTCGCGAGTCGCCATTCAAACCAGGGGCAACTTTCCGTTGCCATCCACCCCTTTCAAGCCAGGGGCAATTTTCCATTGCCTCCGATCCGAGGTTGCGCGTCTTAAAGAGTAAGTTCCATGCTCGTTGAGCATTGACTGTTTGCAAAATAGTTTTTGAAAACTTTTACTGAGGTTGACTATTTTCTCGAAAACTATTCCATTTTCCAAAACTGGATCATTTTCTTGGACCCAAAAAGAAAATTTTCAGTGCTTACAGCCTGACTTGCATCGTTTTCAAATCAAAAATCGAACAAGTACGTTAATCCGACTCTCATCTTGATCAAAACTGTTTTAGTAAAAAAACCAAAACAAAAAAAATGGTCAAAATGATAAACTAGGGGCACAGTTGAGTCAGACGTTCTGTCTTTCCCCCGTCGTCAACATACTTGCCAGGAGGGCACTCTACCCACCAGAAGTAATAGCTGTGAGCTAACGGCATCGGGCATGAACCCGCAACTTCCTATTCACCTGACAATTACCCCGGGGAAGGATGGAAAATGAGAGAATAAAGAATAGAGTGGTGTAAGTTGAGAGAAAAAGCGAGCCAAAGGGTTTTGAGAGAAAAAACCGAGCTTGAGTGCCAGAGTGATGTGAGAATCACAAATGAGAAAAAGGGTGGGAAACAGTACCCAGAGAAACTGACTCCTCGTGATCTGAGGTCCCCCGTCTTCGTTAACGCGTCTGTATGTTGTGTCTTTTGTTTTGTTTACCTCAACCTTTTGTTTTGAGTTCTTTCCGAGCGTGTCTCGTCGTGTTCAGGTCGTGCACCTTTCGTTTAAGTCTTTCTCTGCTGCGTTCAGTTGTAGGCTCGATACCCCGATTTGAAAAACCCTTATCTAAGTTCAAAAATCGTTTATACTCAGAATGCTGTGCCATTCTCTATATTTGATTATGTTTCAACTCCAGCTGGTTTCACCTCCGTAGTCCGTCTTGTCAGATTGGGCTATTTGTTCAGGATTTGCTGTGTGCAAAATAAAACCAAATGCTGTGTTACGGGCTGTATGCAGATTAACCCCCAGTAGAGTAAGGGCTGTGTGTCCAGAATCAGGCAGTGGGTTGCTTGGGTTATTTTGCTGTTGGCTGTTTAGTTATCAGATTATTACAGTACAAGTGTTCAATTCTCAGACAACCAATCAATTTCATTTACATTGAGGTGTAATATGGTGTGATGCAATGCAAAGTATGAAATGTAAAGATATACGGATGTAAACACTTTTTCGGATAAAATGCCTGTTTCATTTCATCATCTTTTCAAGTACACAAGTTTTGGAAACAAAAATCTGCCTGCGGCAGTACAAAGTATCCTAACTACCAACAAAAGGCAAAAGTACAAGAAAGAAGAAAAACAACAAAAATCTGTATCCATGTCAAGCGGCTCTGAGGGCTATCGGTCTGTCCTAGTCCTCTTCCTGGACGAAGGTCCAGGAGCATCATCAGCATCGTCATCAGAGCCCGAGCCAGTGCCGCCTCCGGTCTCCTCCTCCGATGACTCCGCCTTCGACTCTACCTCCGCCTCTGACTCCTCGTCATCATCATCATCAGGGACTGGAGCCCGCGAACTACTCCCGACATGAGTGCGCCCCGCCTTGGTGCGGGGGAATACTCTGCCCTCCTTATCTCTTTCTCGAGCGGGGACGAAAGGTCCAGCTGGAGCACCTCCTACAACGGGAATCTGGAAGGGAGGCTGAAAAAGTACATGAAAGGCAAATGTATCAGTATACTATGGACAGTTTATCAGTGCAGAATGCAGTGTATGAGTACAGTGTGTGAATGCCGTGAGCAGTTTATCAGTGCAGAATGCGGTGTATGAGTACAATGTGTGAATGCCATGAGCAGTTTATCAGTGCAGAGTACAGTGTAGAATGCAGTGTATGCAGTGTATCAGACGCTGTGAGATCAGTGTGTCAAGTGTTGTGTCGTGCATCAGATTACGTGAATCAGCTTGTGAGCGATTTGAGGCCATGATCAGAAGAACATACCGGAATGTTGTAGAGGGCCAGGAGGACAAAGGCCCGCTGTAGCATCCCCATCATGGAGGCATTCAACTCCACGGACTGCCAGGTGTACTCGGAGGACGCCTGCAAGAATACAAGATGTATCAGTATTCCGCAGAATATCAAATAAACTGAAATGAAATACCAATGCAAGATGCAAAATGAAGTAATACATACCGGAGGCAAGTCGGGGATGCCGGCTAACTCATGACCAGCCGGGGGAGGAGCAAAGGGGATCTGGTAGGCCGCCCTATCCTGCCCTCTGTATGTCAGTAAAGTGGGCAGAGCAGGCCAACCGGTCCCCTGTCCCCCCTGAACTCCACCCCTGCCGCGGACTCGAGCCCTCCTCGATGCTTCTGCTCTAGCTCCCGCTCCTGCCCTAGCTGCTGGCGCCACAGGTCTGGCTCCCTCAGCTCGACGGCCGCCGCTCAGAGACCGCTTAATGTACGTCTGCACATACTCTCTGTAGTCGCCGACACCTCTGAAGCGGGTCGCCTCCCAGCCGATAGTATAATCGGCCATCTGCTCGGTAGTGAGTCTCTCGGTCTCCCACATGTCCTCAGGAGGGTGAACCGGGACTATCTGCTCTGGTAACCCTAGGGTCTGGCGTAGAAAATGCTCACCCAGGTACCAAGCCCGACAGACCAGGCCCTCCAGTAAGATCCGAAAACGCGAGGTCTCCTCAGCGTCGGCAAATCGGTCCCGAATCGTCGCCGGCAACGGAGCCCAAGGCTGCTAAGTGATCTGAAAATGACATACGGTTTGTTATCTATCGTTATCAAAATATGCAGTGAAAGGCAAAGATTAGATAAATTCTGAAATAAAACATACCTCGGCAGGGGTGATAGTGTTGAAGTAGCGGCGAAAGAAGCTAAATGTCTCTCGTGGCCTCCGCACGCATCTCACGTCGAAGCGTCGCGAGAACGGGACGACGAGGGGGGTCTTCGTGTCTGGCACAGGTGCAAGCCTGGGAAAGTAGGCATAGACCCACAGCTGCAGAGAAAACATCAATATGATTATCAGATAAGAGCGGAATGCAAGATAAAACAGGAATAATAGGGCCACATATTGTGCAGTGTGTTGCGCAGACAGTGTATTGTGTATAGTGTACAGTGTGAGCAGTGTACAGTCAATGTAAAGCGGAGTGTATGTGTGTGCCGTGTGTGCAGTATACAGTTAGTGAAAAGCAGACTACAGTGTGTGCAATACAGAATACAGTACAGAGTACAGAAGATAGAAAAGCAGAAATGAAAAGCGAAAAAGAAACGTACCTCCCAAGCACGCCAGTAGCCCCCGAGCAACTGTCCGCTGCCACGGGAAGCCGAGCTCATATACCCGTAGAGTGTGGCCAGAGTGGCACCACCCCAATCATAGTGCAAGATCTGCCTGACATCCACCAGCGCACTAAGCAGGCAGAGGGGCACGGTGTTCGCCTGGTCGGCAAAAATGGTCGTTCCCAGCAGGAACATGAGAAAGCTGCGTGCATATCTCTCCACGGCCTCCGTGGTCATCAAAGCCTCCTCTACCAATGCGGGTTGGACCCTGAACTGCACCTAGAACTAGGAGTAACGAACAAAGCCTGGACGGGCGAGAGGTGGCACCTCGCCAAGCAGATGGATCTGAGCGGCAGTCCACTCGTCCATATCAGTGTCGAAGGGGATCGGATCACCCCCTACCCCGATACCTGTGAGCATCGAGAAATCATAGGGAGTCATCGTCATGTCTCCCGTCGCAGATAGATGGAACGAGTTGGTGGTGTCCCACCACCTCTCCGCTAGAGCAGCAAGGAGAGGCCTGCTCACGGTGAGTCTGGATAATTCCCTGCAGAAAGCGTCGAAGCTCGCCTGGTCCATAATGTGGCGAACCGCGCCGGGAAGCTCAGCATACCAGTCCCGAGCGGCAATGTTCCCATACCCGCGGACGGTATGGGAATCTCTCTGTTTTCAAACAAATAATTGCGAGGCAATACTGAATATACTAGTTTTGAAGGGCATTCAGAATTCAGTACAAATATAGCATGCGTGCAAGTTTTTTAGATTCAAACAGATCCCAGGTGCTGGTGTGTTTATAGTGAACTACAACGTGTGATATGTCAGCGTGTTGGCGTGGTTCAGTACAAATATAGCATGCGTGCAAGTTTTTCAGATTCAAACAGATATCGGGTATCAGTGTGATTGCAGTGAACTACAGTATGTGCACATGTCAGCCTCAAACAGATATCAGTTGCCAGTACGGTTGCGATCAACTACAGTGCACAGTGTGTCAGTGTAACTGAGTCAAGCAGTTAAAGAATGTAATCAGCTATGGCAGTTTTTATATTCTACATTGCGAAAAATAAAATAGAGAGAGGAATGTTACCTCGGAAGTGCCGAAGGATAAGTGAGATGTCACGCAGGAGGAGCTCTGGTGGCATCGCTCTGTCGAAACTCTGAAACTGGCGAAGTCCGTCAGGAGCTAGCACATGAATCGCCGACCGGTAGGTCGCCAGGTCGAACGGGCGGACGCTCAACCCCGAGATCCATCTCATGATCTGGGGGAGTCCCGCCCTGTGGAATATCGTCGGCCATGTCAAAAATGGTGAGAAAATAGCCGGGAAAGGGAACACCGGGCGAAAATGTGGAAAGTCAACCGAAAAGTCAACCCAAGAGGGTAAAAAGTGGCCCGAGAAGTCGGGAAGTGGAAAAGGCACGCAAGTCGAGAGAAACTCGAGGGGAATAAACCCCAAAAGGTGGAAATGGCAAAGGAAGCACCAAAATGAAGAAATATTCGGATGAAAATGTTCGAAACGCGAAGATATACGCGAATCGAACGACGAAACGGGCGTGAAACGCAAAGAAACGGAGAAAAGAAGAGAGAAAAATGCTCTAGAGAGAGAGGGAATGGATTTTTGGCTAAGGAGGATGTGTAAAATAGGGTTTGGAACCCTATTTTAAAAGACCCGAGGTGAAAAGTCGAATCTGCCCCGATTCAGGCACTTTTGGCCGGTCGGCTACATTTTTGGCCGATAAAATGTATTGGTGGCCGATGGACAGCCGGTGGCCTCCTCTTCCGGCCGGTGAGCCTCCTGCATCTTTGTTTGGGTCAGATCTGTAGTTTTGGGTCTTCATAGCTCAAAAAAGTACAAGAAAGTGCATCTCCGACACTCAACCGGCCTCCGTTTTGACCTCGGGTCGTGTCTTCTGTACGTGTCACTCGAATTCGTGCAAGGTGTATCCTTTTCGTATCCTTTTGGCTTTTACAAAACTCAAAAGTTGCCCTATGCGTATCGCATATCAATCGCACTGTCTTGTGCACTCGCGTTGTCTAAAACGCATTGCGTGGTTTTGCGCATCTCATTGTATTTTGCATGCATTCAATCAATTTCATTACCTGCGTAGACCGCATGTTTTGCTTGCGTAGACCGCATATTTGTTCAAATTCATTACTTGCGTAGACCGCATGTTTGTTCAATTTCATTACTTGCGTAGACCGCATGTTTTGCTTGCGTAGACCGCATATTTGTTCAATTTCATTACTTGCATAGACCGCATGTTTTGCTTGCGTAGACCATATATTTGTTCAATTTTATTACTTGCATAGACCGCATGTTTTGCTTGCGTAGACTGTATATTTGTTCAAATTCATTACTTGCATAGACTGCATGTTTTGCTCGCGTAGACCGCATATTTGTTCAAATTCATTACCTGCGTAGACCGCATGTTCGTTCAATTTCATTACCTGCGTAGACCGCATGTTTTGCTTGCGTAGACCGCATGTTTGTTCAAATTCATTACTTGCGTAGACCGCATGTTTTGCTTGCGTAGACCGCATGTTTGTTCAAATTCACTACCTGTGTAGACCGCATACTTTCCTTGCGTAGACCGCATGTTTTACTTGCGTAGACCGCATGTTTTGCTTGCGTAGACCACATGTTTATAATTAATTACGTTGCTTGCGTAGACCGCATTCTTATGTTCAATTCCATTGCTTGCGTAGACCGCATGCTTATGATCAATTTCGTTGCCTGCGTAGACCGCGTGCTCCACTTACATATCTGTGCCTTCACAGCATTGTTATGCTTCCCACTTGCTTTGCGTTGTCACGCATTTCTAAGTACATTAATGTGCATGTTGTTAATCACATTGTACCTGTTAAGTTTGTTTTCTTTGTAGGCACGATATTGTATGTACGGTTCATTTAAGGTTGGTGCAACCAGACGAACCGGACAGGTATGATATACTCCGAGTAAGCCATATCGAGAATTTCTTTGGTCTAGGAGACCCTAAATCCTCTGAAGGTCAAGTCCTTCGGTGTTTGTCGTGCCCGAACGACTTTTGATAAGTTGCATTATACATGTATTTTAAGCCGCACATTGTTGCGCATTTCAAGTTCACTTGCATGGTTATGCATTTATTGTGCAAAATATTATGGTCTAGGAGACCTTAAATCCTTGGAAGGTGCAAAACCTTTGGCGCATTGATGTGCACAGTTCGTTTGCATTGTCGTGCGTCTCAAAAACCGCGTGTTGCCGCGCATTCCATGCATCATGCATCGTAAAATAGTGCATTCGTCGTGCATTTCCACTGTAAATATTGCATTTCCATTTCCATTGCATATTTGTAGATATTGCGTTGTAGCTTGCATACATACATTGCATCACCTTCCATTTATGGCTCGCGCCTTTCCATGTTGAGCTTGGTCTGGTATGTGCCCATACTTTTCACGTCAAAACATAGTTCAGTAGACCGTTCTATGTTAGACACGGCTTGTATGTGTACATGCCCTTCCTAGGCAAGATTTGGTCTGGCCCGCAGGCCATATCCATTATATTGCATTTCCATTTCATTGCATATTTGTAGACATTGCATTGTAGCTTGCATGCATTCATTGCATCACCTCCACCTATGGCTCCCGCCCTTCCCTGTTGCGCTTGGTCCGGTATGTGCCCATACTTCTCGTGTCGAAGCATAGTTCAGTGGACCGTTCTATGTTAGACGTGGCTTGTATGTGTACATGCCTTTCCTAGGCAAGATTTGGTTTGGCCCGCGTGCCATATCCATTGCCATTTCCCCAGCATTTTCATTATACATTACATTGTAGTGTAATTGTTGCATCTAGCATTAGGATCGTAGTCCTTTTCCCAGCGGGTCGTTTCCCCACTTGTGTCAATCCCCCCCAATACTTGTTCTTGTGTCTGTCTACATTACTCATAGTTTAGTAGACCGTTCTATGGTAGACGAACTTGTTACCTCCATCAATCTATTTAACATTTGTGTGGTTTCGAACCGCTCATGATTGGATCATGATTCAATTGCTTCGCATGTAGTTCGTATTGTTTCAATTGCATTGCATTTTCATTTGCATTATTTATACATAGTTTTGTATATATTGCATATCATTTTGCATCTATTTTTGCGTTGTCATGCATATTGCTAATAACATCGTACCTGTTGAGTTGTTTTCTTTACAGGCACGATATTGTATGTACGGTTCATTTGAGGCCGGTGCAACCAGACGAACCGCGCAGGTATTGTATCCTCCGAGTGAGATGTATCGAGAATTGCATAATTCTCTTACATCCTTTCTGCATTGTAGTGTAGTTTGATGTATGCCAGCTTAAAACTGTTACATGTGTGCTTCGTCACAGCTTTTCTTTGCATGATCATTAGTTATGCTCGGCTTCGTGCATTGTCTTGCATTTTGCCCCGCCTTCGGGCGCATACCTTATTTGTCTTGCATGTTTGTCTAAGTCTTCGGCCTTATCAAAAATGGGTCGTCTCTGGGCTTTGACATTCACTCCCGTCATCATTATGACTTTCGAGTTCTGTCAAAGAGTGGTAACTGTAGACACCCCATTTTTGACCGTCCTCAAGACTTGGACGTCACCGTTTGAACACTTGGTGATTATCCATGTTTGTGTTCGTCTTAAGTTCCCGGAAGCCTTGGCAGCGCGCCTCGTCGCAGGACCTCTCGACTCGACTGTTTTGTGCTTGGTTTGACACCAAACACTTGTGTTTTGCCTTTGAGAGGCAGGGTAGGGCTTGTAGACCATCCCCACCCATCACCGGCCGTGGCTTGAGGCCATCGGCTGTGTTTTGTGGCCACCGGCCAAATATTTGGCCGGCCGGCACTATAGATGGCCGGTCGGCTATCTTTTTTTGGTCAATTGCATCTTTGGCCGGCCGACTACTGTGCATCTGCTTTTGCAGATATTTTGACACAGCTGTCTTGCATTTGGCTCCCCTCCATACACGTGTATGGAGGGATCTCTCTCTTTAGAAGCTTGTCTTGTAAGCTTTACAAGACAAAAGACTCTATAAAGAGAGGTCTTCTCTCTTGTTGCAGGGGTTAGACATTTTTAGACAGCCATTTTAGGGTTTGAGTTCAAAGTTTAGGGTTTCATACATATCCTATCTCTATATCTCTCTCTTGTGTGTGTATAAGTGTGTTTGTGTCTTACTATTGCACACAAACACATATGTTACACCTTTTCTTGGTTCTTGAAGGACCAGAGGTTTGTTCTTGAAGCTTTGGAGTTATTTTGAGCTCAAGGAAGGGGCTGGTCCACCATTTGTGAAGAAGGTCTTCAAGGGTAACAATCTTACTCCTTTTTACCCCATTCTTACATACTATTTTTGCCTATCTTAGAACTATTTTTGAGCTTAGTGTATAATATAAAAAATTTCTATTTTTGGGCCCTCTAAATAGTTTGTTTAGAGTGTTTTGTGGTTTGGAGGTGTTTGACCCCTCTTAAGCCTTGAGAGGCTCCATTTTTTTGGAGTTATTTTGAGCTCAAGGAAGGGGCTGGTCCACCATTTGTGAAGGAGGTCTTCAAGGGTAACAATCTTACTCCTTTTTACCCCATTCTTGTATACTATTTTTGCCTATCTTAGAACTTTTTTTGAGCTTAGTGTATAATATAAAAAATTTCTGTTTTTGGGCCCTCTAAATAGTTTATTTAGAGTGTTTTGTAGTTTGGAGGTGTTTGACCCCTCTTAAGCCTTGAGGGGCTCCATTTTGTGCTATTTTGAGTGAGCTCCGGGACTTTGGTGTTTGGGCCTCCTCACCACTGAAATCTTGAGGGATTTCAGTGGTAAGGATGGTGCCTTGAAGTCCCAAGAAGGGGAGGGCCACCCCCTCTCCCTATTGTCCTTGAAAAGGGCCATTTTTGCCTCTTTAATGAGCACCTAGCTAAGCCTCATGTTGACCATGCCTTGGCTGTTATTTATGCTTATTTTGCCATGAAATAGCATTGTTGTATGTTGGTTTTGGTTGGTTTTGGTACACCATGCATGCTTAGCATACCTACCTTGTAATGCCATGTTTAGGCCTTAACATGCCTTACGTTGTAAACCATTGTTCTAGCATATTTTGGGCCTAGCTTTGCGAAGCTTTTGTGCTTATTTTGCCATGTTTGAGGTCTGTCCTTAGTCACTTTGGTCGGCCATGACATGCATTATATACCCCCTTTGCATTTTTGGTTTGTTGGCCTTAAGTGTGTGAGTGTGTAGCATGCATTACTTGCTTTATTTCAGTGGTTTGGCACCATTTGTAGCATCATTTCAGTCCCTTTGACATGCTCGTATGGTTGCCTTGGACACCTCTTTAATGCTTTGAAAGCTTGTGTTGTATGCTCCATGTTTTGGTCATTATGCATGCTTTTGAATTCAAGCCATTTAGATGCCATCTAAGTGGTCTTTTGGGCTTTGTTTTATGTGTTAAAACTCTGTTTTTGGTAATTTAAGTCTTGCCATGTGTGGTCATATCAAGTGTAGTCCAATACTTCATTAGCTTGCCTTGAATACTTGGGCCATTTGTTACATGTTTAGCCTATCTTGTTTGCTTGGTTTGGCGCCATGTTCTTGCATGATTTTCAGAGCTTAATGCATGCCCCGTGTCCATGATTATTCCCTTTTAAGTGTGCTTAAAAGATGCCCTTTGATGCCTAAGTGTTTAGGCCTTAACATGTACATGTGTGTATGTGTGTTTGGTCCCATCTTCTTAAGCTTTGGCCACTGTTTTGGACCTAACTTAGAGTTGGGCAATTAGTGTAAGTCCATCCCTTGCATGCCATTCAAGTGCTATTACATTATCTCATGTTTGCATGCTTTGGTTGCACGTGTTGCATGCTTGAAATCACTGGCATTTGGCATGCATTCCCTTGGTCAAGTTACTAGCATGTTGCATGATTAGATTGCATCTTGCATACTTTAGTAGTTTGCATAGTTATGGCATGCTTGTTTGCTTGTTTGCTTAGTTTGTGTACCTAGTGTACATCACTTGCTTGTATGCTCATGTTGCATGCTAGCTCACATGATTAGGATTGCATTACATTGGCATGCATGCTCTACCTCTTGACCAAGTCATGATGGAGGTAGAAGCCCCTTGGTTTGTTGTTTTGCATTGCACTTGACATCAAAATGTGCACACTTGGTCTCTTGGGCCATTACGCATGGAAATGCGCGATTGATGGTCCGAGAACCGAGGAGCATGTCCCTTTGACTCACTAACATGATAAGGGACATGATTGGTGCATACATTGCTTGAATTGCATTGCCATGCTCTGCCTTGCCCTCTGTTGCTGTCAATTGCAGATTCTGCAGGAACTTTCTGCCGACCGGCAGTGTTTAGTGCCGACCGGCAATCCTACCTGGGCCGGATTAGCTTCATACAACAGCCGATGATTACACACACAACCCGGTGATGATTCTACTCGAGCAGGTGGTGTTTCCAATCGGTCCAGGGGAAGCCAATTCGAGGAACTTTGCCAGTCTTCCAAAGAGGCAGCTGAGGGAAACGAGGCAACTTCCAATGCATGTAGTGCCACTTCCGAGCAAGACCCGAGGTACGTGCCGGCCAATCAACGCCCTTCCGAGCCCTTATTATTGTTCTTTCTTACGCTTAAGTTAATGTTTGTTAATTAAAAAATGTAGGTGATTCTGTACAATTAATTTAGCTTTGCGAAGTTAGTTAATTCGTACTCCTATTCTTTCGGTCCCTCCGGAGCGAGGGACGATCTGTAATTAAGTGTGGGTGGGCGTGTGTTTGGCATGTCTTGTTCCAATCCCCACTATCTTTCTTCCCTTTTAAATTTTACTCTGCATTATGAAGGTAGATTAGGGCCATGTTTAAATTAGCAATACCTGATATGCTATGCATGCGGTGCTCTCATACAATTTGTCCTGCATTGCAGCCGGGCTCGGTAACATCATTCTAACTCATTTGTATTTCATATTCCAAATTGAATACGTGCTTGATTATTGATATGCATTTCACCTGCATGGTTTAGGAATTCAGCCGAGCCTTTATCTTAAAGTTGCATCCGTTGCAGTGTTGCATTATGCCAACCTTGACATAAACTAGGACCATGCATGCGTTGGCTAACTTAGGTTTATTGATTTGGCAACTGGGAGGTACGATGATTAAGTATTCTTCAGCTTTGCAAGTATCGCATGCGTTTGGAATGCTATCCATGAGGCATGCTTACCATTGACTAGATGTACTATGTGATAGAACTGTTTGAATGCCTGTGGGTGAAGGTCTAGGATTGGTCCTGAGTGGAAACTCGTTTGAAATCCATATTATCAGCAAAATTTCCCAAAGGTCAGTTTTTTCAAGACAAAGGATATGCACATGACTTATTTATCCAAATAGGCAATTCTAGTCATACTTGTTTGCTGTTGCGCATAACATAGTATTCCTAGGCCTAATAAATCGAATAAAGAAACATAACGTTCAAAACGAAATATTCACCGGTTTAGTAGAGCCGATCTTCGGATCGGGCGAGAGGGGGTGCTCATAGCTGACCTTCCCCAATCGTACCCAAGCTCCCGAGCCGAGGCAACTTTGGTGATGACGGACACGTGGCCTTTAGCACCGAGTCAGGGTTCCTAAATTCCCCCATAAAAATATTTAGGTGGCGACTCTATATCTGGCAAAGTAGTCCATGTTTGGCACTTCTTTTCAAAAATCTGTTTCTCAAAACGATTTGCCGGATTTAGACTCTTTGGTTCAGATTTAGAACCACAAACAAAATCGAGTCCGAACTGTAGCGTGTAGCGAGGGCCCCCTCGCGGGCGCGTACTACAACTTTGTTCAAAATTAATCTTTTTACAACTTAGACCATTTTTGGACCAAAGCGGAAAATTTTCAGTACCCACAACCTTCAATTTCATTGATTTCAATACAAAGTTCTCCTGCTCTTGTATACAAATTGAAGTTGCTTTTTATTACATTCATAAGGAAAACTTGAAAGTACTAATAAAGCAATAAATCCGGGGCATAGCTAAGTCAGGTGTTCCTGCGCCCCCTCCCAGAGCTGGTCGAAGCCTCTGATGCCAAAGTAGGCCCTTCATGTGCCTCTTCATTGAGCCAATCCAAGCACTCACCAGACAAGGTGCAACTGAAAGTGGGAGCAGGGGCCAGGAGCTCTCTAGTCCTCCATGCTGTGGCATACCGGCCAAGCTGTGCGCCTCGAACCGGAAATACAGCAGGATACTCTATCCCCTCTCGCGGGCAAGTCTGATCATGGCCGAACTGGCGCCTGAACCGGCACGGAAAGTAGAACACACAGTGAGTCAGACTAATCAACTGGATCCCGGTCTGCCGAGACATGCTATAGCTCATCGCCGGGAGATTGAGCCAAGGACAGCGCCAAGCAATGTGGTCTGCAAAAAAATTGCACATCCAGTTGAACCACCGTCCCTCATCAAGGGCATCGACTAGTCGTTGTCGGAAGAAGTAGCCGCGAGCTGAGTAGGCTAGGCAAGGGTCCACAACCTGCAATTTATCCATCAGCCATACCTGGGGAAGGATTGGAAAATGAGAGAATAAAGAATAGAGAGATGTACGATAAGAGAAAAGTAAGAAAAGGGTTTTGTGAGAAAAACCGAGCCTGAGGGCCGAGTGATGTGAGCAATATATATGTGAGAAAGGGTGGGAAACATTACCTGCAGCAGTAGTGGACTTCCCGCGAATCTGGTCATCTCTCGGCGATAGAAAACATCTAAGCCCATCAACGTCTCGGCCAATGTCATGGCAATGCAGCTTTTTCCTTCTTTCAAGCCTTGAGCAACTTCAATCAGACGGATGCTAGATCCGCTAAAGCCCGGGGCAAGCAAAAAGTGAGATAGCATGCACAAGCAAAGGACGTGTTGCCAAAAACCTTGCCAATGATGGTCGCCGCGGTTACCGGCATCAGAAAAGCGATGAATCAAGCCAAGGATATCCAGTTCCCCGTTGCAGATCAGAGACCGAACATCGTGCATGGTGAGCCCACACATCTGTCCTAAAGCTTGGGCGTGACCGAAGCGAAGCTGGGACAAAATCTCTTCATGGTGCTCAGATTCCATCAAAACTTGAAAATCTTCGAAGGTCGGACACATCTCTTGCCTGCCGAAGCTAAAGACGTGTGTTATCGGATTCCAAAACCTCACCGTGGCATGAAGGAACGGAATGTGTAGCGAAGTACGGCTCAGCATGAATAGTGCACTCAAGCTGAAACCCCGGAAGTTCAACTTTTCCGAGCCATCTAGAGAAGCAATCCAAGCTGTGAGATTTTGGGTGAGAAATGCTTCCATTTTGGTGCAAAACTAAGATAAAATGAGAGAACCACGAGGCTGGAGTTTTTAAAGAGGATAAGGCACTATTCGGAGGACACGTGTCGAAAATTTGGTGGTTGCCAAGCTAGGTGGCCGGCCGGCCACCTTTTCTGGCAGGCCGACCACCCCTCTCTCCTCCAATGTAAAAAGCTGGTCTGCCAGCTCCCTTAGGTGGTCGGCCACCAAGAGGAGAGTGGCTTTAGTCTTGTTCTAGCCTCTAGAAGAAAATTCCAAGCATTTCCATGCATTGGGGGGCGTTAAAGGTGCGAGTTTTCCTCTGTTTCGGATGCGTTCCGTCACCCAGATTGTCCGAAATGCATTTGTTTATCGAGTTGTTGTTAAATCCGGCTTATTGAGTTGTTGTTTTTGCTTATCAAGTTGTTGCTTGGCTTACCGAGTTGTTAAGCTTACCAAGTTGTTAAGTTTTGTCGAGTTGACGAGTTTTGTGTTTTGAGTTGTTACTCTTTGTTTATCAACATTGTTGTGTCTTGCTTATCAAGTTATAAACTTGCTAAGGTTCTGTCCTTTCTTAGTAAGTTAAGTTGCTTTGATTGTTGCGTCGGTTCACTACCTGACTTGGCAATTTTCAATGCATGATTTCCATTCAATCTCATTTTTGTGCAAAATAAGTGATGCGGATGCAAGAACATAAAATACAACACTTTTTTGAACAAAAGTTGTTTCATTCCATCATGTTTCCTTTGTTACAACATTTTACAACAAGGGTACAAGTTTTACAGAAAATAAAAACTGCCTAATAATGTACAATGTGCTACAACTATTAGTAAAAAAGGTAAATAAAGTAGGGAACATCTGTGCTCTCAAGCGTAAGAAAAAGAGGCCCTCTTCGTCCTCTTCTGCGGAACAGCCTCAGCACCATCATCGCCATCTGAGTCAGAGCTGTCATCCTCGAGATCCTCCTCGACATCACCTCCGCCCTCAGAGCCAAACTCAGAGTCATCCTCTCTGCCAGCAGATGTCTCTGACTGACGATGCGCGGACTCCTCCTCCTCACTGGACTCCTCCTCAATGATATGTGCTCTGCGCCTGCTTCGTCCGCGAGACGACTCCCCTCTCCCAGTTCTTCGAGAAGGCCTAGATGGCCCAACTTCTCCGGAAGGCCCAGATGGCCCGGCCTGTGGTCTGGTATATATCGGAGGCATCTGAAAAGAAATAGTGCAATTTGAATACATCAGCCAAAATATGTATATCAAATGTACAGATAAAAAGCTACATAGAGTGGATGTATGCAAATATAGTACATGGATGTGGTGTGTGTCAAATGTGCTCTCCGCATACAGTCGGTCAATCAATGCAGTGAAATGTTCAAATTCAGCATGTCATTAGAAATATGATAAATGCAAGAAAACTAAACAGTGCCGAGACGCCCATGATGGACAGCTGCGCCTCTCTCCGCAAGACCATCCCTTTGAGCGAGGCCACTAACCCGAGTAACCCCTCAGCATACTCCGTGGTAGGCTGCAGATGCAAGTGCAAATCATCAATGAATGAATGAATGTCCAAGTATCTGAGTGATAAAGCAAAGCTGTAAAACATACCGGTGGTGAGTCAGGGTCTCTGGTGTATGGATGATCTGGCATAGGAGGCTCTAGCGAAATTGGGTAGGAAGCCCCGTATCTCCATCCATCAACTCAGTCGGGATACCTGGCCATCCGGCATGATGATAAGTCGGGGGAATCGGAGGGACCAGTCCAGTCCCACCTCTGGATGTGCCAGCCCTACTGGCCGAAGGAATGTTTCTGGCTCGGGTGCGACTCGAAGACAGCATGCCAATAGACCTCCTCGAGGGAGTACGAACACCTGTCAATGGAGGCATCAAGTAGGTGTGACGGTAGGTCGCGTACTCCCCGTCCTCCAAATGCAGTAGTGCATCAATGCCCAGCCTGGCATCAATGACACCCTAGGGAGTAAGCCTATCAGCGAGCCGCATATCGTCGGGGGGTGCTGAAGGGACACTCGGCTCAGGGAAGCCCATAGTCTGACGAAGAAAGCGTTTCCCTAGGAACCAGGCCCTACCAACTGGCCCCTCGAACAAGATCCTATACCGGGAGGAGGCCCATTCTCCGGCAAACTGGAATTGGAGATCCTCACCCAAAGGCATCTAGGGTTGCCATAAGATCTGCGGATAGCCAATGCATAAGCCGATTAGAAATCGTAAATGTCCAAGCATGAATCAAAGATGAACACGGGAAGAACTGAGAGTTCTGACATACCTTGGTCGCCCGCACCGTGTCAAAATACTACCGCAGGTAGGGAAGAGTCTCCCAGGGCCGCGACCGGTACTGGCCCTCGAAGACGAGCGAATAAGGGGTCATAAGAGGGGCCTCCACCTCGAGCTCCGGGGCTAGCGTCAGAAAGTACGCGAAGACCCATAACTGTGGAAAACAGGGCAAAAGCCATCAGAATATAGAATGCTGAGTGTAGAATCTGAATACAAAATGCTGAGGGCAGAATGCAAGTACAGAATGTAAAGTGTGCCGTGTGTGCAATATATAGATAATGAAAAGCAGAAATGTGAATCAAGAGGGCAGAAGGTACCTCCCAGGCTCTCCAATAGCCGCCGACTATGTTCCCCCGTCAGCGGGAGGTCGCACTCATATAGCAATAAAGGGTAGCCAAGCTGGCGCCACCCCAGTCATACTGACTAACCTGTGTGAGGTCTACCAAGGCACTCAGCAAATATAGCCCAACGGTGTTCCCTCTATCGGCGAACAGAGTGGTCCCGAAGAGAAACATCAAAAACCCGCGGGCATACTGTGCAATCTCCTCAGGAGTCTCGGGCTCAGTCCCCCTGAACTGTGTAGAAAACCAGGTATATCGGACTCGGCCTGAAGATCAGTCTATCGATGGGCGAGCTCCCAACAGATGAATCCAGGCAGCCTCCCACTCGCCCATGTCCTCGTCGTAAGGGATCGCCCAGCCTCCCACATCAAGGCCCGTCAACATGGCGAAGTCAAATAGGGTCATGGTCATATCCCCGGCAGCTAAGAAATGAAAGGAGTTGGTGGTGTCCCACTATCTCTCCACCAGGGCGCCCATCAATGTCCGACTAGCTGGATAGCGAGATATCCCGGTACAAAAGGTCCCGAATCTTGCCAGATCAACCCAATTGCGGACAGCCTCCGGGAGCTCCGCGTACCAATCTCTCGTAGCAATAGAACCGTATCCCCGTGTAACGCGGGAGGATGTCTGCATTCATAACGAACACATGTATTCAGTTTCAGAATGAAATGAATAAACTGTGTGCAAATGAAGGAAATGAGCTGTGTGCAAATCAAATCAAATTCAATCAAATGTGGGCTGCGTGTTCACAATCAAATTTGGGCTGTGTGTTCAGATTTCAAAAATTTAAAGTTTGGGTTGCGTGTTCAACTTTCAATCAAATGTGGGCTGCGTGTTCACCATCAAATTTGGGCTGTGTGTTTAGATTTCAGAAACTTAAAGTTTGGGCTGCGTGTTCAACTTTCAATCAAATGTGGGCTGCGTGTTCAGATTTCAGAAATTTAAAGTTTGGGCTGCGTGTTCAACTTTCAATCAAATGTGGGCTGCGTGTTCACCATCAAATTTGGGCAGTGTGTTTAGATTTCAGAAACTTAAAGTTTGGGCTGCGTGTTCAATTTTCAATCAAATGTGGGCTGCGTGTTCAGATTTCAGAAATTTAAAGTTTGGGCTGCGTGTTCAACTTTCAATCAAATGTGGGCTGCGTGTTCACCATCAAATTTGGGCTCTATGTTCAGATTTCAGAAATTTAAAGTTTAGGCTGCGTGTTCAACTTTCAATCAAATGTGGGCTGCGTGTTCACAATCAAATCTAGGCTGTGTGTTCAGATTTCAAAAATTTAAAGTTTGGGCTGCTTGTTCAACTTTCAATCAAATGTGGGCTGCGTGTTCACCATCAAATTTGGGCTGTGTGTTCAGATTTCAGAAATTTAAAGTTTGGGCTGCGTGTTCAACTTTCAATCAAATGTGGGCTGCGTGTTCACAATCAAATTTGGGCTGCGTGTTCAAATTTCAGAGATTCAAGTGATTGAGCTATGTGTTCAAAACAGAGTATTGTGTTATAGACTAAGCGTGCCGAACAAGTTGTGTGCTAGAATGAGCAAAAGTATGGCATGCGAATGTGTTCAGAACGAGCAATAAGCATACATAGCATGAAATGCAAGGAAAATGAAGAATTAAGGCAGAAAATGTGAAAAGGTGAAGTACGTACCTCTCGTGCCTGATGGGAGAGATGGGACTCCGGCTTCCGCAGTAGCAGGTCCACAGGAGCTCGAGGGTCGAAGTCGGTAAAGTGGTAAAGAATCGCCCGAGGGAGGACATGAGTCGGAGGATCATACCTCTCGGGGATGAAGGGGCGAACCCTCGGATGCAAAGACATGATGTCAAGCTTGCCTCCGGCGCCTGGAGAACCTCCGCCGTGGGGAAATTGACCTGCCATTTCAAGAAATCTGCAAAAAGGAGCAAAAATGAGCGAAATGAGCCAAAATTGGAAAAAGTCAACAAAAGTCAACTCTCGGGAAATGAAAAAGTCAACAAAAGTCAACTCGTGAGAAAATCTTCTAAATATTGAGACAAACTTACCTCAAGTGGTGAAAATGAGAAAAGAAGCTCCGAAATCAAATTTCAATCGGTTCAAAGTGAAGAGAACTGAAAGTTTTCGCGAAACAACTTGGCGTGGGGCATTGGAAAACGCGTATAAAGCGCAGATCTGAGAAAGAAAATGGTCTAGGAAGGAGGAGAAGGTATTTTCGGAGCTGAAGCTATGAGCAAAAGGTGTTTGGCTTTGTATATTTAAAGAAATGAGAGTAAAAAGACCAAACTGCCCCGGATTTGGGCTAGGTGGTCGGCCGACCACCTTTTCTGGTAGGCCGACCACCTCTCTCCCTTAAACATGGTCGGCGGCCTCCCCCTAGGACCAAACCTGGTCGGTGGTGTTTCCAAAGTGGTATACAAGGTCTCTGCAAATTTTGGTGATGATTGGAGTCCCCAAGACCCGAGAAAGTACAAGAAAAGTGCACTTTTTGTCGCGAGATCCCTCCGCAGGAACTCCAACTCCAACTTTCGATGCGTGTTTCATCGTCACTTGTCAAGAGCAAAATGTATCCTTTTTGAGCACATTGTGACCCTTCCGGGAGGTAAACCGAAGGTCGCGATTGAGTCGCACTCGTCGAAACTTGCATTTCTTTGCTCGTTGTTTCGTGTCAAACACGCATTCGAATTTGCACTTATCCTGCATTGTTATGCACGTCACTTGCATTCTCATGCATACCACTTGCATTGTTGTGCACGTTTCATTGGTATTGTCATACCTCCATGCTTAACTTGTGTTGTCACGCGCGTATCCCTCGCATTGCGATACACTTTCTCATCGGCACCCCGTTTGTCTGCATTTGATGTAGCATTGAACATGTGTTGCTAATGATGTTGTACTTGTTAAGTTTCTTCCTCTTTCAGGCACGATATTGTATGTACGGTTCATTTGAAGCTGGTGTGACCAGACGAATCGCGCAGGTATTGTATCTTCTCCGTGTGAGACATGGCGAGAATCGAACAATTCTCCGCATTCTTAAACTGCATAAAATGTAGTTGTTGCTTTGCATTCTTGCTTAAAACTGTTGCGTGTGCGCTTCATTACAGCTTGTTGCTTTGCATAATCATGAGTTATATCCGGCTTTGTGCATACCATTTTGCATTTTGCCCCTGCCTGCGGGCATGCTAGCGGGCACATCTTTGTTATCTTGTATGTTTGTCTAAGTCTTCGGCCATGTCAAAAATGGGTCGTTTCTGGGCTTTGACATTCACTCCCGTCACTTATGACTTCCGAGTTCTGTCAAAGAGGGGCAACTGTAGACACCCCATTTTTGACCGACCTTAAGACTCAGACGTCACCAACTGGGCTCTCGGTGATATTGTATATTGTGCTCGCTCTGAGGTTTTAGAATCTCGGTTGCGAGCCTTGCCTCCGGACTTCTGGGCTCTTTTTTTGTGCCTTGTCTCGGTTTACGAACCAGGTCCTGTTTTCTCTGTTTTCTCTTTCCGAAAGGAGGGAGAGGTCTCACAGATCATCTCTCAGTGGCCATAGGCTACGTTTTGTGGTCGTAGGCCATTTTTCCTGTTTGGAGCCCGGTTTCCGATTTTCGGAGCCGTCGGCCGTGTGCCTCGGTTCGAGACCGCTTAACTACCTCCGTTTACTCCGGTTTTTGGCACACATCTTATTTCCTCCCTTTAGAGGAACACTGTGGCCTTGGAGACCACCTTCGTGGTCATACGTCACTTCCGGTACCGAACAGCTTGTTTTCGGGGCCTCGAACCGCGCGTTTTGGCCCTCGAACCTTCGTTTTGCATCCGTTTTGGTCCATTTTTGGTAGAGACCCTATTTTCATTGTTAGGGAGGTGGTAGGATGGTGGCCAGCCACCTCTTCCCTTAAAAAGCCAGTTTTCTCATTTTCTCTCTCCAAAAGCTAGTTTTTCTGACAGAAAGTTGATTTTTCTCACTTTTGAGCCACATTTTCTGGCTTTTCATACCACCATTGTGCTGTGCTCATCTGGGAGGCCACCAATATGGGTAGGCCGGCCAGAAATTCATCTTGACCCTTTTAAACCTTACTTAAAAGCTAGTTTTTCTCTCTCTTGGGTCACATTTTTTGGTTTTTCTCTACATAGCTCTGTTCTACTCATCTGGGAGGCCACCTTTCTGGGTAGGCCGACCAGCAGCTCTGTTCTACTCATCTGGGAGGCCACCTTTCTGGGTAGGCCGACCAGCAATTTTTCTTGAACCTTTTGACCCCTGGTCGGCCGACCAGTGGGAGTGGCCGACCGGCCACTTGAACTGGCCAGCCTGTTTCTTGCTTTTTGCCCTCTCTGAATGCTTTACAGCTGTGCCAGTTGGGGGGCATTTGGTGCATCCTCCATACACGTGTATGGAGGATCTTTGAGGCTTCCAAGAGAAGTTTTGGCCTCTCTTCTCTATAAGAGAGGCCCTCCTCTTCATATCAGAGGGTTGAACATTTTTGCTTAAGGCTTATAACCTCCCTCCTCCATTGTCACTATTCCAAGCTCCAAAACCCTAATTTTCTTGGTCCATTTGCACTACAACCCTTAGCACCACACCTCCATCATCCATTCCAGCACCTTGAAAGTCATTTGCAGAGGTTGAAAGCTCACCAACTTGGTCCAAAAGCTGCTGGAGGTCGGCTCTTCAAGGGTAAGTGTCTATTTTCCTTAAACTTGCATTTTTTTGCTTCATTACTTAGCTTTACTTGCAAGTATTTCTGGGCTTTTTCATAAACTAGAAAGTGTCATATTTTGAGCTCCTCTTCAACTTTGTTTAAGGGTACTTTGTTGTTTGAGGTCATCTACTTCCCCTTACCCTCTATCTCTCTTTTAGGGCTATTTTTGCATCATACTTTAGCCTTACTTGTGAACATTTTCGAGATTTGTTATAAACTAGAAAAAGCCTTGTTTTGACCTCCTCTTTAAGTTTTGTTGAGGTCACTTTTCTGTTTGGAGTCATCTCCTTCCTTGCATGCTTCATTCCTTCATATTTAGGGCTATGCATTAGAGCATTTGCATTGGACTTGTTTTGACCTCTTAGCCACTGAAATCCAGGGGATTTTTAGTGGCTTTGATGAGGTTTTGAGCTTTGAAATCATAGAGGGGTGACCCTCTCACCCCTCATTTTCTTTACTAGCATCATTGGCTTTCCAAAGGGGCTCTATTTTGCATGCATTGAAGTCACCTTTTGAGCCCAATTTTGTGGGTTTTAAGGTCTGCCTTAGGTCCATCCGAGGCCGTTTTGATCATATTTTATGTCTATAGTGTATATGTAGAACAATTCCGTTCAAGGCCTTTTGAGGGGGCCTTTCTTTGCATGTTTCCTAGACTCATTTCAGGGCCAATTTTGTGAGTTTTAGGATTGTCATAACTCATTTCCAAAGTTGGTTTGGTCATGCTAAGTGTCTATCTTGTATGTGCTTAACAACCCCTTAAATGGCCTTCCAAAGAAGCCCCTCATTTTGCATGCATTGGCTGCATTTCAGTGATTATTTGGGCATATTTTGGCATATTTTATTCACTGTTTTTATCTGGTTTGATGAGTTCTTATTTGCTTCATATACATGCCGTGTAAACCATGCTTGCTAGCCAATGTTGCATGCTATTTTAGTCCATCATGTTAGCATCTTTTGGCCATGCTTTAAACTGGAAATGTGCATGTTTTGGGACTGCCTTGGTTCTGTCTTTAGACTTCATGATCAAATAATGCTTGCTTTGTATACTTATGGTTCAATGCATTTGACTAGTTTTGAGTTTCGGGGCTTATTCCATGCATCGGGTGCCATATTTCTATGTTTCGGGACCATTTAGCATCATGTTTCAGTGCTGAAAATTACATGTTTGAATGCCATGCTTCATCCTTGCCATGCTTCATCCTTGCCATGTTTTGGTAGAGTGGCATTTAATGCCTTAGGTTCGGTCCTCGGTTTGCGTGCATGTGTGCACGCATTTCGGTTGTCTCATTTTCGCCCAACGGCTACTGATGTGAGTGTGGCTGAGGTCCACTCATATTGGTGTAAGTCCATTATGCATTGTGTATGCCTTTTCAATTCATAGCATTGCGTATGCTAGGTTGCGTGTTAGTGCATTGTGTATGCCATGTTACATCGAGCATTGCGTATGCCATCTCATAGCATTGCGTATGCTAGGTTGCATGTTAGTCGCATTGTGTATGCCATTTCATTTGCATTGTGTTTGGGATAGGAGTTAGCCTAAGCACGGGAAACGAGGGACGTTTTGTACTCCGAGTGACGGAACGTGTCTCAATTCCCCGTCGCCGACACTCCAGATTACCTATGATGGAGTTTAGGTCTTGTCGTGTTTTCATGTGCATTCATTTCATATTGAGTCGTGCAATTCGACTCCTCGGCCATCATGCATCGAGATGCGTGATTGGTGGCACGAGGATCGAGGACTACGCTCCCTGAAGAGTAGTCATGCATACATATGTGAAAATACTTTGCCATGCCCCTTTGTTGCTCTCTGTTACAGCAAATCAGAAATCAGCAGCTTTCTAAAGCCTTACACAGCATTCCGGCATTAATTGCAAACAGAGGCGAATCGGGGCATCACAATGGATTTCTACGCCAGGCAACTCAAGTATACATCTCCCATCATTCGGAACAGAGCTGAGGCAGTCCATAGGCTTGCATGCTAATTTACTCGCTTTCCTAGATTAACTTGTTAATTAATTAGGGTTTTGTAATATTTAATTATTCATTTCGGGCTGTACTATTTATTCGGGCTGTATTATTCTTTCGGACCCTCCAAGTGAGGGCACACTTGTAATAAGTGTGCGTGAGTGTGATGTATATCTTCCAACCCCACGTCTTTCTCCCTTTTATTTACCAGCTTATGATGGTTAGATTAGGGCATGTTTCAATTAGCATGCAGTATGATAGCATGTTTGCATTCATTCATCTGTATTGCATGCATCGGGCTCGGCGCATCATACTAACTGCATTTGTATTTCAATTCCAAGTTGAATACTTGTTAGTTGGAGCATTTCATATGCTATCTTTAGAATAGCCGAGCCTATCTTAGTTGCATTTTTGCATGTGTTGCATTAGGCATTTCTGTATAGTTAGGATCATGCATTGATTGCTAACTAGTTTCTATTTTGGCTTGGAGTACTCGGTAAGTTTTATGTTTTAGCATCCTTGCATGTGTGTGAGTGACTGCCATAATAGCATGCTTACCATGAGGCTATTTGCTTATGTGATATAACTGCCTAAATGCTTGTGGGTGAAGGTTGGGTTATTTGGATTGGAACAATTCATCAATTGCGAGTTTTAAGCCCACTTGAGAGTGGCAAATCATCATGTTTTCTAAGCTCACCTGAGGGTGGCAAATCCACATTTTAGCCTGCTTGCGAGTAGCACCATCAAACCATTTTCAAATAAACAAACATGAAATGTTTTGTTCCAATTCAGGCAACCCAGTCTATACTTATATGCTGTGCGCATCACATAGTAAATCTAGGCTAATAACCGGAATAAGAACGTATAATGTTTTCAAAATTCGATATCATGGTTAGTAGAGGCTGATCTTTGATCGGGCGAGCGGGGGTGCTCACGAAGTGACCTTCCCCAATCGTACCCAAGTTCCCAATCCGAGGCAACTTTGGTGATGACGGACACGTGGCCTTAGGCAACGAGTCAGGGTTTCCTAAATTTCCCAAAAATAAAATATTAAGGTGGCGACTTTGTATCTGGCAAAGCAGTCCATGTTTGGCACTTCTTTCAAAAAATCTGTTTTAAAAAACGACTTGCCAGATTTGGACTCTTTGATGATTCATCGGTCTTGCATTGCACTCTGCGAGATTATATACAGGACCGTGACATTGAGTCCTGAACAGTAGTGAGCCCAATGAACAAAACGGAGGGGGGGGATTTCCTCCCGGGACATTCGGGGACGTCTACACCCTATTTTATGTATCAAGCATAAGTTTTGTTTTGGATGACATTCTTGGAACCGTCCTTTCGTGTTAGGGGACGCTAAGCCTAAGTAACACTGTCCTTTCGTGCTAGGGGACTTTAAGCCTAAGTAGCATAGTCCTTCCGTGCTAGGGGACTTTAAGCCTAAGTAGCATAGTCCTTCCGTGCTAGGGGATTTTAAGCCTAGGTAGCACCGTCCTTTTTGTGCTAGGGGACGTTAAGCCTAAGTAGCACCCTTGTTAGATGTCGACCACCGACGGACTATGAACGGGTGTGCTCGATGCCGAGGTCATGCTTTTGTTTTGCCCGAAATGTCATCACCCCATGTTTTAAGTTTACGTATGTTAAGTAAGTAAGTAAGTTTTGAGAGACCAAGGTTCGATTGATGTTTTATTTCAAGCCAAGCTAAGCTATGTTATATATGGTTTTAATAAAGATATGCTATGTATTGTTTGAAAAGATCTCGGGTATCATTCATTAAAACCTTTATTACTTATACCATTCACTGAGTATCCAAACTCACCCTCCCTATATATATATATGTAGGCAACAAGCAAGAAGTCGGCTACGCCGAGATGTGTGTTTTGCATGTATGTTATGTCAGCAGTGAGGATGTCGGCAATCTGGAAGATTATGTTTCCTGACCTATAGTTCATGTGTTTTGTACATGTCGGCTTGAGAGGCCCTTGATCAAGATGTAACATGTATTTTGCTTATATTATATTCAAGATGTAAGACCATGTTAAAGATGTATGTCATTTCATTTGATCTATGCACTGCTCTTATGGACCACTTGTATTGCAAATTATTGCTTCCGTACTTGTGAGCCCCATATATTTATACTCTGATTGTGTGTGAACTTTGTAAGTGGCCTTCGGTAATCTCGGATTACTGGCCATCACAGCACCATCCTACTAGGGGCGGTTTAGGGTCGTGACAGTAGTAGCGTCTTTAAATTTTTTTTAAAAAAAAAGATTTTTTAGTAACAATTAAAAATATATAAGACTAATTGATGTATATTTTATTTTGAAGTTAGATGAATTTCAAACTTTGTGTATGAAACTAACGATAAGTGCCCCAAAAATACAACCACTACTGTTAGTTAGTCATGATTTCAATTGAGTCCAAGACCTCAAAAACCGACTCCAAAAAAATACGCTCATGTTGTGTTTGGTTGAAAAATTTGAAGAGAAATTTGGAAAGAAAAATAGAAAAGGTAGGTGAAATATAAATAAAATATATCTATATTTTACTTAATTTTACACACTTTTTTCATTTTCTTTTCAAAATTCCTTCCCAAATCTCCTAACAAAACACAACGTAATTGAATCTTGTGGGTCATAAACGTGTTGTGACATTTGTCTTGGGCTTCTGCTCAAAGATCAACTCTTCTTGCTATCATCTAGCCCAGCCCAGCCCAAGTAATTGCATAGGAAGAGTGAAGCATTCTTAGAATAAGAAATTACAAAGGGAATACAATTACATACGTTTTTTTGTATTGAATAGATTTACTTTTTATTCAAAACTTACCTCATTCTCATATAAAAAAAGCATATTGTTAAAATGAAAAAAAATTAGAGAAATCATTGACAGCCTTTATACTTATAATTTGATATATATGTATATTACACAAACACATGGTGAAACCATAGACCCAAAGTCACCACCCATTTTATGGGCATTCCCCCCCCCCCCCCCCCCCCTCAAACCACCAATTTGAATTAGGCTCTTGTATGCTGATTTGTGAAATCTAATTTTAAATAATATTATGCATTTGATTAATTTATGGGTTTTGTGCTGAAATTTTGAAAAAATAATAAAGTTTTTGATTGAAATTGCAAAAAAATAAAGCTATATGATATTTGATGTTTTTCTCATTTTATAACTTAACTTATTCAATCTGTTCAAATCGTTAGTTTGAAATCACTAAAATATTCAACTAATGTGCCGATTTTAAGAATAAGTAAGTTGGTAGTAGGTTGAAAAATTATCAAACCACCAAAAGTGATTTAATTAATATTTTATCCCAAAATCGACTCCATTTGATGTGTGCACACCGCTACCCTTTGCAATGACATTCCACGACAAATCACCATCTACATAAATAAAGCGAAATCTTAAAAATATATTAATGCATGCTCATATCAATGATTCTCAAAATTGCATCTCCTGTATACTTTGTTTAATCTAATATTGACACCTAAGTTAATCTGTATCCTCACGGATAGAGACTTTATATTATTCTAAACCCCTTAATTTCCATGAACATAATCAAAACCAATGATGGATCTGGGGGGCTAGGGGAGGAGAGCCGCACCCTCAAAAATTTGAAAAATATCATATATTATATTAAAAATTTTAAAATAACTTAAAATTATAGAAATTTGCACCTCCAATTTTTTTGTAGATAATTTCAAAATTATATAGAGTAGTCCCCAAATTTTTTAAACTATAAAATAACCCCTCCAAAGACATAATCCTGGATCTGTCCATGATCAAAGCAAAATCCAAAAGCAAGTTCGGGTGTAAATTAAAGTCTTAGGACTTGTCCACTTATTATCCCATAAGGTGGTGCATGCCAGTGACTCCATTATTGACAACAAAAATATACGTAAAATATGTTGTGAATTGACACATGAAAAGATTTAACAGCGAAGAAGAGAAGTGTTATTACCTTTTCTAGGTGTCTTCACAAGTGAATCGACACATGAAAAGATTTAGCAGCGAAGAATAGAAGTGTTATTACCTTTTTTAGGTGTCTTCACAAGTGAATCGACACATGAAAAGATTTAGCAGCGAAGAATAGAAGTGTTATTACCTTTTCTAGGTGTCTTCACAAGTTTTCTTAGTCTTCAATAAAGTTTTAATGCTTTACTGTAGGAGCAACATGTGGTTATGGACTGATAAACAGCTTGATATAATTTAATTAGTCGATCATTTGCTTGAAGCTTAAAATTTATGCTAAAGAAATGGAGTTTTTGGAAGATCTGGTTGGCCATTTGGTTCAATGATGGTCTAATGCAATTGTAGTTTGGTACATTTGGATGCACAACATTGGCGTGGCTAGCTTGTGTGAAAAAGGGTGACAAAAGTTTTTCTAAAAACGTTTATAGAATTCAATGCTTACAATTAAAATTGGTCACAGGCATAGGTGGCTTAGGCCACTGGGTAAGACTTTCAAATTTTATTGATAGTAGGTCCTTGTTTTTTTTTAAAGCGTTAAATAAAATCTGACCCTTTGTTATATGATTTGGTTAATTTTTATTTGATATAATTGAAGGAAATATAATACTATATATATAGCGGAAAAATTATATGGATTCCGTCATACCTTATGGGTAAATAAATTGTACAAGGAATCGAACTTAGAAAGTGAGAATCACGAACTCTTAAATAATCTCCACCAGCAATAGAGTAAAACTACTTGAGTTTTACCCACACTAATTACAGTACAAAGGAGGCCTGATTTATAAGAAGAGAGAACGTATATTTTTTATTGGGTTAAATACAAAACCCAAGTTTTGATTATATAGGAGAGTTAGGAGACCTAATCTCCATCCCATATCAAAAATATCTAATTAAAAATTATCACCTAATTTATATATTGACAATTATCCTATATCAAGATTATCTCATATCTTGAAATATAATCTGTTATATTATTTGAATCTCTTCTAAATTGGTCATGTTACCATGGACGACCCATTTGACTTGTGCACACAGCTACTCTTTGCAATGACATTCCACAGCAAATCACCATCTACATACATAAAAAATAAATCTTAAAAATATATTAATGCATGCTCATATTAATGATCTCAAAGTTGCATCTCTTGTATACTTTGTTTAACCCAATATTGACACCTAAGTTAATCTTTGCCCTCAAGGATAGAAATTTATATTATTCTAAACCCCTTAATTTCCATGAACATAATCAAAACAAAATCCAAAAGCAAGTAAGGGTGTAAATTAAAGACTTTAGGACTTGTCCACTTATAATCCCATAAGGTGGTTCATGCGAGTGATTCCATTATTGACAACAAAAATATACATAAAATACGTTGTGATTCGACACATGAAAAGATCTTATTACGAAAAAGAGAAGTGTTGTTACCTTTTTTAGGTCTTCACAAGTTTTTCTTAGTCTTTAATAAAGTTTCAACGCTTTAATGTAGGAGCAACATGTGGTTATGGACTGATAAACAACTAGTCATAATTTAATTAGTGGATAATTTGATTGGAGCTTAAAATATATGCTAAAGAAATGTAGTTTTTGGAAGATCTGGTCGGCCGTTTGGTCCAATGATGGTCCAATGCAACTGTAGTTTAGTACATATGGGTGCACAACATTGGTGTGGCTATCTTGTGTGAAAAAGGGTGACAAAAGTTTTTCTAAAAAAGTTTATAGAATACAATGCTTACAATTAAAATTGGTCACATTGGTGGGTTAGGCCATTGCCTAAGACTTTCAAATTTTATTGAAATTTTAGGCTCAAAAAATTTGGCCTCATAGTAGGTCCTTGTTTTTTTCAAAGCCTCAAATAAAATCTAACCCTTTGTTATATAATTTGGTTAATTTTTATTTGATATAATAATTTTAGATTATTTTGACTTTTATTTTTGGTTATTGTAAATTGAATAGTTAATTTTGATATATAATTTTAGTAGTTATATATGGGAGCAAACTCTTTTTCTCTGTGTGAATATATAGAAAGTGTTGGCAACGGATTGGATTTTTTTCCCGATTTTTTGCTCGAATTCTTGATTTTAAACTCAACTATTTTAGTGATATAATTACATACTTTACTATAATTTTGTCAGTTTGGACCTACCTATTCCTATACTCGCCTAACCTTTTAATACTCTCTTAAACATTTTCTTATTAAAATCAAATTGTGACATCACTACAAAAAATTAAGGTTTTAGAAATCAAAATTTAGGGACAAAATTATTTTTTTGGCATCAAATATTTTTGTTGCGAAAAGTGTCGTTATTATATTTTTAGCAGCGAAAATTGGACATTAGTGATAAATTATTATCCTTTTGGGACCAAATTTTTTGTCTCAAAAAATAAACCATTTTTAGATCAAATTATTTTTGTCCCTAAAAGTCTATTTATTAGTGACTTTTTCAAAATTTTGTCGCTAAAAACCTTATTTTTTGCTTTTTCGGGATGATCTTTTAGCGACTATTTTCGTGACGATGGAAATTAGTTTATAAATGTTTTTTACAACAAAATTTTTATTTTTAAAGACCAAAACATTTAGTCTGTAAAACTCTTATATGTTATAGTGCATAGACAATCAGATGGGATAATTTTTCTATCTAATGTAATACTATCAATCTTATATGTTGTATATTTTTGTGCTTGTATTATTGATAACATTATTGATTTTGAACTTATAATATGTCGGAAATAATGGTGATGTGAAGTGGGGGAAGCAAACCTGTCAACATGTAACTATCATGCATAAAGAAAGACCTTACAGTCCACATCCAATATATATTAATTTATTTGATTCATTAGAGAGCATTTGTTGCCCTAAAAGTATTAATGGTGAGTATATAATTGGAAGCAAACTTGTAAGGTTGTTGAGATGCACAACTCATTTTCATGCAAAACCATCATTAGATTATGAGATTATCATAAGAATATTTGTTTGAGAAATTTTACTGTACACAATTTAAAAAAACTAAGGTTTCATCTGGCAACTTGGTGTTTTTGCCTAAAAAGAGTTAAAAATAAAAAAAAGTCACTAAAAATGTTAAACATCTCAATAATTCGTAATTTCCGACACAATTAAAAAAAAATTCCAAAATACATTTTTTTTTCTCCACATCATAGAAAAGTTGAAAAAGTTAATTTTCAAATAAGATCTTAATATCATATATAATTTCACTTTCAGAACCAACACTAACTTAGGTTATAGTAAAAAAAAAAAAAAAAACCCTTAAATTATAACCAGAATCATTATAATGGAGTTTGTAACCAACACAATTTTAAGATGCAACTAAACAAAAATGAGACAAAACTAATTTTAATTTGGTAATTTGTTATTAGCCCACCATATATTATTCGTAACCAAACACCACACATGATATATGTGTGAATTGTATAGAAATAATTATTCAGTAATCTTAAAATACTATATAAAAATGATTATGTGGTACTTAAAATTAATTATAAAGTGAAAAAATTTACAAATGAGACATTGTAACTCATTTTTGTTAAATAATTAAGAAAAAATGACCTATTTATATATATTGTAATTTTTTATTTACGTTATGTAATGTTACATCATATTTTATGAATATTTAATAATTTTCCTACGTGTTCTAGATGCACTTTTATCAAAGTGGTGGCCAAGCATTTGAATTTTTATGTGCCTAATTATTCATCTATGTGCGCTTTTCATCGTCTTTACCTTGAAACTTCTATGTCTTAAATTAATGGAGGGTATGACTAAAAGCAACCTGTAACTTTTAAAGGTCATCGTCTTTACATAAAAACTTCTTGGTCTTAAACTAATGGGGTATGACTAGAAGCACCCTTGTAACTTTTAAAGGTGAAGTTGTTACAATTCATTTTCATGCAAATTATATTATATTTACCGTCCAGCACACACTCTAACATACATATATATATATATATATATATAAATTTAAGATAAATTATACTATTGTTTCTCATAATTTTAATTTAAACTATATATTTTTAATTTTATTATAATTTTGTCTATTTGTCATGCGCCATTAATATTTACAATGAAAAAAATCATCATGTAAAATTAGAGGTGTCAAAGTAGAATTCAAAGAATTCCATAAGGATTATCTTAATTTATAATTTAATTATTACACTAATGGGCCCTATAATTTCTTTTAAATTTCAATTTACTCCTCTAGTTTTACCCGTAGTCTTTTTTTTTTTGTTCAAAATTCTAATGGTAAGTAATACATGCACTACATTGTAACAAAACTAAAAATGTAATGTTTAAATTATTCAAAATGAAATTGCTAAAACCAAAATAAAATTTCACTCAAGATAGATAGAGAAACAATGTAATTTACCCTAATTGTATTTGTAATTTTACACTCACAATCAAACTCATTATATTTGTAACTTTCATTATCTTTACCATACTTTGCCTCTAATCTTCTTGGTGGGAACGTGTATGAGACGGGTAGACCAACAATAGCCTGATTTTCAGACGCGTTTCCATGAAAATTATTAGTAGAAAACAAAATGCAATTTTATTAAGTTGACAAAACTACAACTATATAAAACCAATTTAAATCTACTACATAGGAAAAAGCATTTTATGTAATGTGTATATCATGTGATTGTAGAGTTAATGTAGTGTTTTTTTTTTTTTTCTTATTTATTTGTTATGCGATAAATGTAGAATCTGAGAAATTATTTTGTGCTCAGTTTGAAGTATTTAAGTGTAGAACCTAAATTGCTTAAAGTAGAATAAGACTTTTCCAATTTTTATATTTATATTTATATTTATATTTTTATTATTTTAGAATTTAATTTTGACTAAAATTTTGCTATTTAACCTAAAGTGTAACAAAGACTTTTAGAATTTTAATATTTATATTAATATTATTTTAGAAATTAAATTTAGACTAAAATTTTGCTATTTAGCCTAAAGTATTCTCAAAGGGTTGGAACAAGATCCCAAGTAGAGCTAAGAATAATAAAAATTTGCTCAGTCAATCTATTCTTTTTATTTTTTAATGATCAGATGTCCGAACTAGTTTAGTACACCTTAATTAATTTTGACACCCATGAAAAACAATACCTACGTGGATCAAACAAATCTCTGACAAAGTTCGTAGGCGTGACCTCAAGGAGTTGATAACACTCAATGAGAATTGAACCAGAGAGCTAGAGGAGCATACCCCCGGCCCCAAGTTACACTTGTTGCACCAATACCTTGGGATTTCGGTCAACCCATTGTTCACCGTCCAACTTGCTGAAACTTTTTCAATTGACCCATAATATTTGTTTGGTTGAACTGTTTAATTTTCTTTTATATTTAAAATTCTTATCATAGGCCTATTTTTGTAATTGGGTCAAAAGTCAATTTTTGACTTTTTAATTTTTTTTTGAGTTATATCACCCATCTACTTTTTTATACATTTTTTGAAAAAAATCAAAAAAAAATTAAAAAGCTAACTTTTAATCTATTTCCTAAAATAATATATAGTTGTCTAGTGTGTTTTTTTATTAGAGCTACTTACAAATATTAGGTTTAATTTTACTATTAGAAATAGTCATGTAAGGTTATGTCTATAAGGAAATTATCATTTAATGAGCGCGGTTCGGTTTGGTTCGATTTTGAGTAAACCAAAACCAAATTATTGTCAACGGTTTCATAAAATTTAAAATCAAATTGAATTATGAAAACACCTTTTGGAACCATGGTTTTCATAAAGTTTGTCATCATTCACAACATGACAACTTGCTCAAAAATCAAGCAAATGTATCATCATTTTACAAACAAAATAGTTTAAATGATTGTTTAAAAGTAGTTCTACTATCATAGAGCACACTTGTAAGCAAAAGGTTAGCAACTTATGATACATATAAAATAGTAATAAGATAATTGAGTGTTTACCTAAAATAACACAATATATATATATATATATATGTATATATCTAAACAGTCTAGTTCGATTCTAAATCGGAATCATAATTATAAAATTACGGATCGAATCGTGAAGTAGGATTCACCTATTTTAAGAACTAGAACCAAATCATGGATTGAAAAAACCAAACCAAACCATGCAATTTGGTTTGGATTTGACCGGTTTACGATTTTTCCATTGTTATGCTCGACCCTAATCAATATTGTTTTTAGAATTTTTTTTTTCCATGATTGTTCTTGTAAATTTAATAATCTCTTCTATTAAGACGATATCTAATACCTTTTCTTTAAGTACATCATTTATTATCATATTGCGTACTTGTTACATAAAATATTCGTTTATTTTATAGAAATGTCTCTAAACTTAAACGAAAATTCGTTGATATTTAAGTTTCGTTTAACATTTGATTTTTAGCTTAAAAAAAAGTATAAAAAGACAAAATTGACTACATCAACTAATAAGATAAAATGTCACATTCAAATCATAATTATTACACTTTTTCTCTCACAAAAGTCAAGAAAACAAAACCAAACGAGATTAAAAAAATCAAACTAAAAAAGTCTCAACATAAAAAAATTAATTAAAAAAATCAAAGCCAAATGAAGACTTAAGATGATAGAAGTCACAATAGGACGTTGATCTTGTGGGTGTTAGACCTGTCAATTTTGTGAAACTACCTAGAGACCAGGGAACAAGTGCCGCAATTTCCATATATCTACTTGGTAAACAAATGCCAAACCCACATGAATTTTCTCATGAGACTATTTAAGTCAACAATTTTGACTTAGGTGATTTTAATTACATCAAAAAAGAGCTACAATAAATTGTATTTTTCATGACAACATTTGGCGACGAAGAATAATTTTGTCACTAAAGATCCATTTGAAAAGTATTTTTTTAATATATTTTTGTTTTTTTATTAAAGTGAAAAAATCAATCTACTTAGGAAGAATTTTTATTTTTTTAACTAAAAAACATATAAAAATTTGTGCGAATGTAAAGAAATCTTTGACTTTATAGGGTGAATGAAAATGAACATTTGATTTTCTTGTATAATTTGAATTTTTTTTCCAAACTTTTTAATGATTTTTTAACTAATTAAAATAGTTACTTACCAAACGGAGCTTATATATTCCACTTTCGGTGATGAATTTGATAAACGATGGCATAATTTTAGCTCAAATAGTTCATATTCTGAAATGCATTTTTCTTCCAACAAAGAAGAAACAACCCATACATTTTGGGAAGAGGGTAAAAAATCAACTATTAACTTTTCACCTATTTTGAATTATATCACTTTTCACATTTTGTACTTATAAAAAAATAAAATAAACTAAAAAAACTAAAAAGTTAACTTTTTATTAACTTTTCAAAACACTCTATAGTACTTAAGTATATAATTCCCCATCGTAAAATGTTCTAGGTAAATTAACATCATAGAAATGTTTAAAAAAATTATTGAAAAAAAAAATCAAATATTTAATCATGTTGGAAAAGTCTCAATCTTCTCTCTAGTGTATCAAATGTCAATACATTAACTATGAGATACTGACGTGTAACAGGACCACATGACTCTCATAGCTAGCCAAAAAATTAGAGAGAAGCTAATTTCACATGTCAATACAATAGTTATAAGAGACTGGCCTATAATAAGATCAAAAACCTTTTATAGCCAGTTAGAATGGAGAGAAACTGTAGGAATGTATTTTCTGAATATCAATACGTGACAAGGTGATACCGACGTGTCAGTCGAGGTGCCACGTGTCCTGGTTATAACGCTGAGGTTATCTCGACAAAGCCGAGGTTATCTCCGAAGATATCGGAATCCGAGATAAGAAGATAAAAGATAAGGGACAAGAGTCCTAGAGTAAAGAGGGAACTTTGCTAAGATAAGGATAAAGCTCTTAGGGAGTTTATCTTTATCTCTTGTGAAATCCGAAGTAAGCACTGAATGGGAGTCCATGGAAGTCAGGCTTCTAGTGGGACTAGATTTATGTTGGCTATAAAAAAGAGGCACCCCCGTGGGTCTAAGGTACGCAGTTTTATGCTTTGAGTAGTGAGTCTAGCACTTGATTATCTTTGAGAGATATACTGACTTGATCGTCGGAGTGCCCCCGGGTGGAAGAGCTACCGCCGGAGCCTTTTCTTTCTGTTGCAGGTTAGCTGAAACCATCTATTCTGCCGGTGCTCTCTAGTTGATTACTAGGCGGGCAGTGTGGTCAGAAAATCACTCACACAATTTGGCGCCGTCTGTGGGAAACTTAGAAGAATAGATGGCCAATAACGGACAGAAGGAAAACATTGGGAGCAACACTCCCGCTGGAAGTGGCAGATCAATTGACCTTGACATTGAAGGAGACAACCATAATGTAGAAACTCATGACCAGGGCCACGGAGAGAAAGACGTCGGCCAGGAGGGCGACACTTCGAAGAGGACAGACCAAGGCAAGTACTATCACGAAGACAACCTTCAGGTATGGAGGGATAGGTGCCTACGGAGGGATGAGGAAGTAAAAGAATTGACAAACAAGTTGGCAGACCTACAGTCGGTCGTCAACTTCATGATGCAAAATAATGTCATGCAACCACCATACCCGCTGCAGGATACGCCGATGCCAGCAACTAATACCCAGAAGGGAGGAGGAAGAATAATTCCCGAAGTCCCTCAGCACACCAGGAACGGAAGGCACTCTCATCGACCTTCCAGGGAAGTCGGACGAGAGGAGCCGAGACGAGAGGAGTCCCGAAGAACGTATCACACGAAGGACCCAGAGCCCAAAGAACATCGGCATGTTCAAGGGCAGGCGCTCTACTTTGACACAACACATGGAGAGAGATCAAAACGAGCCTACCACGAGGCTGAAAGTAGTGTGCCGAAAAGATTGAAGTCCAAAGATAGCCGAGCTCCAGGGAGGAGTAAAGAAGATTTAAGAGATTACCTCAAGAGGAAACAACAGAATGCTGAAGCCGAGGTAACATCTCCGGTTAAGCCGAAGACACCATTCTCGATGGAACTGGACAAATTTGAAGCACCAAAGAGATTCAGTATGCCGAGGTTCCAAATATATGATGGTAAATCAGATCCCAACTTTCACGTTGGACTATACCTGAATTCAATGGCGTTATATAGTGGAAACGAGCCGTTGCCCTGTAAAGTATTCCCCTCATCCTTCGAGGAAATTGCATCAGATTGGTTCCATAAACTACCGAAGGGAAGCGTAAAAACTTGAGAAGGCCTGGCCGAGATGTTTATGGCCAGGTTTGTGACAAATAAACTACAGCCCTTGAGGGTCGACGCACTGATGGCTTTAAAAATCGCCAAGGATGAAGGCCTTAGGGCCTACGCAAAAAGGTACTACGAGGTTTTCAATAGAATACCTGATTGCAACCAAGAGGTGGCGGTCGTATCCTTCAAGAATGGCCTGAAAGATGACTGCCCACTACGGAAATCCTTGGCAAAGACATTGCCAAAAAGCATGGAAGAACTCATGGCGAGAATCGAGAAGTACGCCAGAGCCGAGGAGGATGCGTCGGGAAATAAAGAAACAAAGCAGGAGAAAGGAAACGGCTAGCCGAAGCGAAGCCGAGGTAACAACGGACCGACCAAACAAGAAACGGAATTGAAGGCTAAACAGGCAGTAATAACTATATTCTGAGTCCCGATCCACAAAGTCTTGGATTAAATACGAAACCAACCCTATTTTAGAGGACCGACAAGAACACCAGGGGAATTCATAGGGAGAAACGTCGGTAGGCGTTGTGCCTACCACAATGAAGAAGGGCACCCAACTCAGGGCTGCAGAGCCCTAAAAGCACACTTAGAAGACTTGGTAAAGCAAGAACATCTGAGGGACCTTGTTGATGAGGCCAGGACTAGAGAAGAACATGCAATATTGCCTCAAGCACCCGCAGCTCCGCCTCTTCCAGCACAGCAACCACCCGCAGGAGGACCACGGGTGGTTAACGTAATTCACTCAAAGGTGAACGAAAACGACATACAAGGGGAAACCCAGAAGGTAAAACACCAACAACACGTGAACCAGTGTGGTCATAAAAGACCTCGGCCTGAAGAATGCCAGGGACCGACGATAGCCTTCACTGAAGCCGACCTAGAGATGGTCCAGTATCCACATAATGATGCCTTGGTAGTATCCCTCCAGGTTGGGGAGTGCCACGTGAAACGCATCCTGATTGATCAAGGCAGCTCTTGCGACATCATGTATGTTAGATGTTACAAAGAGCTGGGCCTTCATCCTGATGACTTGGAGCAATCCAATGGCCCGATGGTCGGCTTCAATGGAACGCCGACGTGGTCGCTGGGCGCAACAAGCTTGGAAATACAAGCTGGCACTAAGAAGATCAGGACAGAATTCATGGTGATTGACACACCTTCACCATACAACATCATCTTGAGAAGGCCATGGTTGCATGCAATGGGGGCAGTTCCCTCAACATTGCATCGACTACTGCAGTTCCCAATAGAGCATGGGATTGAAGAAGTCAGAAGAGATCAACTGTAGGCAAAGAATTGCTCCATGGCAGCAATGAAATCCACTTGCAATATTCGAGAACTAGAAAAGGCAGAAATTGAAGATGAGGACGTGGAAGTCCTAGAAGACGTCGGCAAAGAACCAGCCGAGAAAAGCAAAGAGGCATTAAAGAAAATCTTCGTCCAGGATGGGGATGAAGAACGCTTCTTTATTCTCGGCTCGGGCTTAGCCGAAGAAGAGGAAAAAGAGTTGGAGACTTTTCTAAGAGCCAACATTAAGGTGTTCTCCTGGACACCTTACGAAATGCCTGGCATCGACCTCGAGGTCACTTGCCACAGACTGTATGTCGATAGGTCGGCAAAACCTGTGATTCAATGAGCCAGAAGACCAACGTTGATGCACGTTGAAGCAGTAGAGGAAGAAGTGGACAAACTTCTAGAGGCCAGGGCCATCCGAGAAGTTCATTACCCGACATGGCTATCCAACACAGTAGTGGTAAAGAAGAAGAACAGTAAATGAAGGGTCTGAGTAGATTTTACAAGCCTGAACAAAGCTTGTCCCAAAGACAGCTTTCCTCTACCTAAGATTGACCAGTTGGTAGACGCCACATCTGGACATGGAAGGATGAGCTTCCTGGACGCTTACAGAGGATACCACTAGATAGCCATGTACCCCCCAGACGAGGAGAAGACAGCGTTTATCACCCCGAAAGAGCTGTATTGTTACAAGGTAATACCTTTTGGGTTGAAAAACGCAGGAGCAACTTACCAAAGGTTGGTAACCAAGATGTTCAAAAACCTGATTAGCCAAACAGTAGAAGTCTACATCGACGACATGGTCATGAAGACCAAGGAACCAAAGGGCCATTTTGCCGACCTAAAAAAGGTCTTTGATATACTCAAAACATACCGGCTCCGACTCAATGCATCGAAGTGCGCGTTTAGAGTTGGATTAGGTAAATTGTTGGGGTACCTGGTAACAAGAAAGGCCATTAAGGCCAGCGCAGATCAAATCAAGGCCATCCTAGAGCTGAAAAGCCCGACGTCGGCAAAACAGGTTCAGATGCTTACTGGAAGGGCCGCAGCCCTAAACAGGTTCATAAGCCGAAGCTCAGACAAATGCAAACCTTTCTTTAACCTGGTAAAAAAGGCCACAGACTTCCTATGGACTGAGGAATGTGAGTCCGCCTTGGCCGACCTAAAGAAATATCTGACCACGGCTCCAGTCCTCTCAACACCTGAACCTGGAGAAGAACTATTTTTGCACTTAGCAGTTTCAGAACACGCGATAAGTGCCGTGCTAATCCGAGAGGAAAAAGGGGAGCAAAAGGCTATTTATTATGTAAGCAAAACCTTGGCCGATACAGAAACAAGGTACCTACCACTAGAGAAACTAATGCTGGCCTTAGTAATGGCTTCAAAGAAGCTATTACTTTCAAGCGCACAAGATTATAGTGTTAATAGAGCACCCACTGAAGTCCTTGCTGCAACAAGGAGACTTAACTGGAAGAATAGCAAGATGGGCAGTGGCCTTGGGCCAGTACGACCTAGAGTTCAGGCCGAGAACAGCAATTAAGGGCCAAGTTTTGGCCGACTTCGTGGCCAAATTCACGCCAGAATCCATCGAATATCAGACTCCATTGAGCCAAGATGAACGATGTACAAGCAAACAAGGAGAAGCCCAGCCAAAGACAAAAGAACAAGGAAAAAAAAACTAAGACCCTGCAGCATTTACATCGGCGACTCCTTTCGCCTGTTTGTCGATGGGAGTTCAAACCGGCAAGGAGCATGGGCAGGAGTAGTGTTAAGATCTCCTGATGGGGAGATATTGGAACAGTCTATTCGATTGGGGTTCAAGGCCTCAAATAATGAGACAGAATACGAAGCACTGATTGCAAGACTAAAGCTGGCAGTGGCAGCAGAAGCAGATGAGGTAATAATTTTTTGTGATTCACAACTTATAGTAAATCAAACAACAGGAGAGTTTGCAACCCGAGATGAGAGAATGTCGGCATACGCAAAGGAAGTCATCAGGCTGGCAGCCTTGTTTCGCAACTGCTGACTTCTTCAAGTCAGCTGAGATGATAAAACCACGCCAATGCGATGGCCAACTTGGCAAGCTCAATGCAAACTAGAAAAACAAGAACAATAATGACTGACTATCTGTCAAGCCCGAGCATAGAACAGCCGATCACAGAGCAAGAAGCAATGTGTATGGACTTGGGACCAAGCTGGATAGATGCAATTGTTGCATTCCTAAAAGAGGGAAAGCTGCCAGATTACCATAAGGAGGCACACAAGGTCAGATTGAAGTCGGCAAGATTCAGTCTGACAGCGGACGGACATCTCTATAGAAGGTCCTTCACTGGACCCCTTTTAAGGTGCGTACACCCTTTGCAGGTGAAATATTTTCTATACGAAATTCATGAAGGGATTTGTGGAAGCCACGCTGGGGGCAGATCACTAGCTCAGGGCCATTACCTAGGGGTATTGGTGGCCCTACATGCAAAAAGATGCAGAAGCCTACGTGAAGAAGTGTGAACAATGCCAAAGGTTCGCACCTTTGATACACCAGCCAGCTACTGACCTGAACCCTGTATCCAGTCCATAGCCATTTGCCCAATGGGGCATGGATCTCATTGGGCAGTTACCCCAAGCAACTGGGCAAAGAAAGTACTTACTGGTAGCAACAGATTACTTTACGAAGTGGATAGAAGCGGAACCTCTTGCCAAAATCCGAGATGTGGACGTCAAGAATTTCATATGGAGAAATATCATCACCAGATTTGGCATTCCAAGAGCAATAGTTGCCGACAACGGAACGCAGTTTGACAGCAAACTTATCAAGAACTTCTGTGCGAAATTCAAGATAAAGAATTACTTTTCAACACCAAGTTTTTCCCAAAGCAATGGGTAAGCAGAGGCATCCAACAAAGTAATCTTGGATGGGATAAAGAAGAGACTGCAAGCAGCAAAAGGAAAGTGGTTAGACGAATTACCCAATGTACTCTGGGCATATCGGACTACACCGAGAAGATCGACAGGGGAAACCCCCTTTGCCATGGCCTATGGCACAGAAGCAGTCATCCCACTGGAGATCGGCATCCCAAGAATCAGAACCCAGGGAGTAGAGAATGAGACTAATGACATACTTCTAGCCCGAGATCTGGATCTCTTAGAAGAAAGAAGGGAAAAAGCTGCAATTCAGCTCGCTGCATACCAGCAGCAACTTGCTAGAGCTTATAATAAGAAGGTTAATCCAAGGGATTTTCAGGTCGGCGACCTAGTCCTGAGAAAAGTTGTTGGCAACAAGAAGGACCCCAGAGAGGGCAAGCTTGGCCCAAACTGGGAAGGACCCTACAGAATTACTTCCGTATTGGGCAATGGAGCATACCGACTCGAAGATAATGAAGACAAAGCATTGCCAAGACCATGGAACACTTGTAATTTAAAATTTTTCTATCATTAGATGTTCCTTGTTAATTTTTTACCGACATCATCAATGAAATTTTATCAGAGTTCTCCAAAGACTTGTAACTTGACAAAAGATGCATAATAATTGTTTCTAAATAATGAGAACCCAAGTGGAACTCAGGTTCACATTGGGGGCAGAGAGAAGACAGTAATGCTTAACGCTTGTTGAAATTTGTAGCAATTTACAAGTTGAAGTTAAGCCGAGATAATTGTCTATCTTCATTTGTTGAAATTTGTAGTAACTTACAAGTTGAAATTAAACCGCAGTAATGCTTAACGCTTGTTGAAATTTGTAACAATTTACAAGTTGAAGTTAAGCCGAGATAATTGTTTATCTTCACTTGTTGAAATTTGTAGCAATTTACAAGTTGAAGTTAAACCGAAGTAATGCTTAACGCTTGTTGAAATTTGTAGCAATTTACAAGTTGAAGATAAACCAAAGACAAGAAACTTGCCGAGGTATATCATCGGTTGGCATAAACCAAGGTGTGTCACCCCGAGAAGGTTACACAAAGGTGGAAGAGTGTACATATGCAGAATATTCTAAGTATAGAATCATGCAAAGACAAAAAAGAAAAGACAGGAGTGCAAGCACTTAGAAAAGAAAAGTTATATTCATTCACCAAAGGGCACATCGGCCACACAAAAAGCATACATTGTTCCAAAAGATAAAGAAACAACAAAATACAAGTAAAATAAGAACATAAAACTAAGGCTCCTCTCCTCCAGATTGTTGAATTTGAAGATCAGATACCACTTCAGCCTCCTTCTCTGCCGCTATCTCGGCGTCAATTTCTTGAAGAGTTTCTTAAACAGTCTTGACCTCAGAAGGGATGTCGGCTGGTGCGATGTCGGGAACAGCTTCTTGGACAACCTCATCGCCTTCTTCATCATGAGTCAAGTCTAGGACTTGCTTACTCTGAAGAGGGGACTTGGCCCCATCAGCATCTTTTGATTTTCTAATCAAAGCCTCGTCCTCTTCCTCCTCGGCCTCATCTTCGGCATCAGATTCGCCGACATCTTCACTCGGAGTTGGGGTTGGAGGAAATGGCAAAGGAATGGCGTCGGCCTTCTGCAATGGAGAATCATCAGGAACATTAAACTTTTTAAGAAGGGACATCCAACCAAGGGTGAAACCCTTGTTGCATGCCTCATTCACTTGCTTTTCGTAGGCCTCAGTAACGTCGGTCATACCCTGTGAGTACGCCTTTTCGTCAGCGTCTTTGATTTCAGCTTCTTTGGCGGCCAGGGCCTCCTGAAGCTCTATTTCAACTTAGGCTATTTTTTCCTCGGCCTCTCTCCTTTGCGATTCGGCCACCTTCCTAATGGCCTTAGCAGCCTCAGCCTTTTCTTCGGCTTCGGTCTGAGCCTTGATGGCTTCCTCAGCTTGGTCTTCCAGCTTCGTCATTTTTGACTGGAAGTCTTTGTTGTTCTTTTGGAGGCTGGAGACCTCCCTCTTCATCTCGGCAAGCCTCTCCCTATTCTCAAAAGACTGCATTGAGAAAGAGTGGGCATGCTGGATGGCCTGAAAAAAAACAGAGGTATTAAAGAATATTCAAAGTGTGAAATAAAGAGAGATAAAATTTTACCAAGTAGAAGACATTTACCTGAATAGAGTATTGAAGCATTAGAGCATAGTTCTCATATTCACTGTATTGGGCGTTTCGCTCCAGGTTGCCTGGAAGAAGTAGGGCGGTACTAAGTGCGACGCCGACGTTTATATTATCAGCACTATCACTTACCATGACAGGCTTGTCTTCCAAAGTAATTGTGGGGACCCAGGGGGCATCAGGCTTTTTTGATCCCGAAGTTGTGGCAGAGGAAGACCTCGGCTTTTTTGGTTGTTGGGATTCTGATGGTTGAGACTCAGAGCGCCTCTTCATAGCAGAAGGCTGAGATTTATCACTCTCAGCCAACTTTGAGATAGGCAGAGTGTCTTCAGACTCAACCTGAGCTACCTTGGCCTTTGGTTGAGCCTTTTTTATTCTTTTTGGTTTTGCTGGAGGTTGGGTTTGTGTTGGTTGTTCGTCAATGGATGATGGAATGTTGGCTAGGAGGTCTTTAGCAACTGGCTTTGCGCGACCCATCTCGGCTGTAAGAACAAGACGTCGACGACGCTTTCTTTGGGATGGTGGAATGAGGTATGGAGCCGAGGTCGACGGCTGTTCTGCTGGATCAAAGGTTGATCCTTGGTCTATTCAGGATGTTGATGCAGTTGGAAGATTTGTAGCAGAGGAAGGAGATAAGCTCTTCTTCTTCTTTTTCCTGGGGACGTCGGGGAGAGCTGATTTGTATGTTGGGATGAAGTTGAGAAGCGGGGGTGCCTTTCGCTTCTGAACTGGCAGGTCCAGTAATTTCTTTAAATCCTTGCTGGGAACAAAGGATTGGCGAAAGTTTTTTGGCGGCTGAGGAAGAACTGCAAAAGCAAAGACAAAGCAGACATTAAGAAACAGATAAAGTATACAAGACTTTAAAAGTAAAACAAGTATGAATGCAGGGCTCTTACCATTACCCTCTATAAAGATTGATCGTGGGAGAGGGAAGAGATGGAGGTCTTCATCTGGGGCGAACTCCCAGTTACCCGAGGTAATGAAATAATCGTCACCAGCTCCCTTGTTGGAGTCTGGGAGGTCGGCTACAATTTTGAATTCTATGGACCTCGGCTTAAGGTAATAAATGTAGCCTTTTTCTTTCAAGTTAACGCCACACATGGTCTAGCAATATTGGATGTCGGCAAGGGTGATCCTAGCGTTTTCTGTTTAGCTAGGGCTATGATACCAAAGATCACTCGATAGGAATTGATTGTCAGTTGCATGGGGTTCAACTTATAGTAATGGAGGACCTCACGAAACAGAATGTTTAGTGGAAACCGAAGTCCACACTCGATAAAGGCGACTACGGGAAAAGGCATGGAGTCGGTAGTGGTCATGATGGAGTCATCATCCCCAGCCAACCTCAAATGGACGTCGCTTGGGATCTCAAACTCCTGTCTAAAGTATTCTAGTTTGGAGGGGGTGTTTACCCTATGTTTCCACATACCCATGATATCGGCTTAATCTTAGAAGGTGGGTCTTAGAAGATGTTTTTGAAAGGTTATTGGGACCTCGGCAAACAGTAAGGTAGGTGCAGGTTTCAGTTTTTTCCTAAGTTATGGGTTCTACAGACAAATCCCAGACCTAAATCTATGGAAACACGGATTGAAAACAAGAATCTGGAAAAGATGCAAAAAAAACAGAAAACAAAAACGAAGTTTCAGAAACAAGAATTAAGATAGGCTATTAAGAACATAAAGAATACAAGAGTATATGGCCAAGAACAGTGGCAAAAGTGCAAAGAAGTGGCGAAACAGTGTGTGTGTTCAAAATGTGGGCAAAGGCAAAATCATGGATGAATGTATTCAGATGTACGATTTATGAATTAAAAAAGCTTGAAACAGTACAGTAATGGCGACAGCAAAAAAAGAAGAAACATCAGGGAATTGAAAACGAAAAGAACAGTAGCTTACCAGAAAAAGGGAAGCCAGAAAGGGATTTGCCGATGTCCTACGACGGTTGCAGGAGTAGAAGACCAGTGGAAATCTCACTGGAAGGGGTGAACGGAGAAGGTTGCAGAGCTTTGAAAGCTTGAGCAATGGAGGGTTTCGAAAGCTAGAGAGAGATAGCAGGAGATTCGAATGAAAAAGTGAAGAGATGGAAAAAAGGGGAAAAGTTTTTGATTAAACAAAAACGGCGGCAAAAGCAATCAATACGCCTAGAAGAACGAGGGCGTCAGACGGCGCACATGAAGAAAGAGGCGGCTAATAGGCGCGTCATGTGTACGGACCAGTAAGAGGGAAACGCGTGTCTAAAACGGTTGGGTTGAAGTGCATGACAGCTCATGCGCGTGAGAAGTTCCTTAAAAATTTTATTTACAAAACTCCTAAACACTTCTTAATGCCTTCACTTCGAAACGCATACTTTGAAAACTTTAAATATTTGTCATCATAAAAAAGGAGAAGATTCTTAATCCCAAGGTTATTCAAATTTAAATTCTTATTGATTGTTGTGGGAATGTATTTTCTGAATACCAACACGTGGCAAGGTGATACCGACGTGTCAGCCGAGGTGCCACGTGTCCTGGTTGTAACGCCGAGGTTATCTCAGCAAAGCCGAGGTTATCTCCGAAAATACCTTAATCCGAGATAAGAAGATAAAAGATAAGGGACAAGAATCCTAGAGTAAAGAGGGAACTTTGCTAAGATAAGGATAAAGCTCTTAGGGAGTTTATCTTTATCTCTTATGAAATCCAAAGTAAGCACTAAATAGGAGTCTATGGAAGTCAGGCTTCTAGTGGGACTAGGTTTATGTTGGCTATAAAAAAGAGGCACCCCCGTGGGTCTAAGGTACGCAATTTTATGCTTTGAGTAGTGAGTCTAGCACTTGATTATCTTTGAGAGATATACTGACTTGATCGTCGGCGTGCCCTCGGGTGGAAGAGCCACCGCCGGAGCCTTTTCTTTCTGTTGCAGGTTAGCTGAAACCATCGATTCTGCCGGTGCTCTCCAGCTGATTACTAGGCGGGCAGTGTGGTCAGAAAATCACCCACACATAAACTAATTGCAATTAAAAGTGAGAATTTTTTACATGACATGACTTGAATTGTATATGAAATCAGTGGATTAATATTGATCATTTTCTGATATGAGTACAAATATGACACAATCTTGCATTACACGATATTAACACGAATAACTTATTTAATAAATAATTAGTTAGACATTTTAATGTTATTTCTACTAAGGATGTCATGTCTTTTTTAATCATTTATATAAATCCATCAAACTCATAAAAAGCATGCAAAATATGATTAAGGCCTCATTTGACAAGTGACTCTTTTAGTCAAAGAGTTAAAAAGTCACTAAAAAAATCAAAAAACCAACAACTCATACTAAAAAATCAAAGATTCTCTTTTCTCTCTACTTTTTACACATCTTTTCGTAAAAAGTTAAAAAGTCATCCCAAACATACTAGTCTTTTTAGCTCATATTTTAGCCAAATAGTTAAAAAGTTACTAAATTAGTTTGATTCCAAACGAGGCCTAAGGCTAATATAATTTTTTTTTATTTAAGATAATTTATTTTTTGTTTACTATTATAAAGTCAATCTAATAAAATATAGTAATAATACATTTAAAAAAAAATAAAAATAAAATTGAGTTGCAATTAAACATTTTTATGAATAATTCCCTATCCAATAGAGATTAGTTTTATGAAATTTAATTTGTCCAAAAAATTTTAATTTCGTTATACACTTTGTATTTTTAATGTAAATCGATGTAAATTGAACACAGATAAAAAATGATAGATATATCACATGAAAAATAAATGAATTTGGTTAATATTATGCTTATTCATGTTAGCAAATGTAATTGGAAGACTAACAGAATAGATGAAAAAATAAACTAAAAAGAAATTTATATAAATAAAAAATAAAAGTGGTTGGTAAAAAGGAAGAATAAAACAAGAAAGAGACAAACATGTGCAATCCTGAACCGGACCCAAGATCCAACCGACGTCAATAAACCGCCGTGTGTGGTTTACAGCGTCCAAATGTCGTTTGGCCTGCAAGAAAATAAAAAAGAAAATAATAGAAAATTAGATATGGAATAGAAGTGGAGTACGATTTGACTAGGTAGTCATTCCATTTATGATTTATCAGAACTTTTGTCGTGACAAATAAGATCTTTTGTTTGGGAAGAGAACGCAAGTTTGGTTTTCAAATACGAAAAATGGTTGGGAGCATTAATTAGTGCTCCCACTAATTAGGTGACAGCGGATCCTGTCATTAATGATGTGATATTTTGATCTTAGAGTTGTATTTTTTTTTTAATACATTAGTGTTATTAGTGGTGATGTTTTTAGTGGGATGAATCATTGTTGTTCAAATAAAAAGGTTTACAAAAAAAAATAAAATTATGATTATTATATTTTTTAGGAGAAATTACACCCCAGTAAAATTTAAAAAGAAAAAAAAATACATATTTATGAAAAAGATTTATGATTTTAATTATTGATATTTATAGAATTTCTCCTTAATTTGTAATTATTCTTTCAAAACCCACTAATGCGATATTTTTCTTCATTTTTTATCATATTGTTTAATTATTTTATCTATTGATATTGTTTTGATTTGTTAAGTTTTACTATTTATATTTGTTACTAATGTAATATATAATTAAAAAATATATAATAAAAATAATATTATCATTATCATAATATTATTGTTCCAAAAATTCTCATTAATAACTCAGATTGTATGTATTTAAAGAAGGACAATATAAATAAGTGATGATTAATTTTTAAATTTCATTTTAACAATATCTTCTTTTTTCTTGATGGAGCCCACAAATATCATTTCTATTTGATTTTTTTGTGAAGAAATCAAATTTTAAATTTTTATTTTAATTTAAATTTTTGTATTGTATCCTGCCAAAATCTAATTTTAACATCATTTTGAAGATACTACAACCTAACACCACTTAAGTTGCCAATTACTTGTATACTCAGATATCATTCATAAACTGATAATTGACCTGGTTTGGAAGAGTTTTTTTAAGTTAAAAGTAGATAATCAGAAAGTAGAAGGTAAAAGTGCTCTTATCCCAGCTTTTAAATAATTAGTTTTTTTTAGCTTATTTAAGCTATTTTTACCTAATAAGTTATAAGCAAAAACTGTATCTCTGACACTGACTCTCATATCAAAATAAGCTATAATCACCCAAAAAAGATGTAACAAACAGTTGCAATGTTAGGCTATTTTAATAACTTTTTGGCTAAAATATGAGGTAAAAAAATTAATATATTTGGAATGACTTTTATTTTTTACGAAAAAATGTGCAAAAGGTAAAGAGAAAATAAAATTTTTTGATTTTTTTGTATAAATTATAAACTTTTAATTTTTTAATAATTTTTAAATTTTTAAACTAAAAGACTCGGATGCTAAACTAGACCTAAGGCCTCGTTTGGCAACAGACCGGTTTAGTCAAAAAGTCAAAAAGTTACTAAAAAAGTCAAAAAGCTAACAATCCATACCAAAAAGTTAAAGATTCTCTTTTCTCTCTACTTTTTGTACATTTTTTCGTAAAAAATTAAAAAGTCATTCCAAACATATTAATTTTTTTTAACTCATATTTTAACTAAATAACCAAAAAATTACTAAATTAACATGTTCCCCAACGAAGTTTAGGCCAAGTTTGGCATCCACCAAAAAATTCAAAAAGTCAAAAAGTCATTATCCTATTTAAGTCACATCATCTTATTTAAGTCACATCACCTCTCTAACACATCACTTCAAACCCAACCCAAATCCAACTCATATTTCATAAAAAGTCAAAAAATACACTTATTTAGTCTTCCCAAACTTGACCTAAATATCACCCAAGTTACCAATTGCTTCCTGTTAAAAAAAGTTGCCAATTGCTTTGAGAAAAGACACATGAAAAGTTAGTGATTTATCATGAAAATTTTCACAAAGGAATAGTGTAATAATTACAACAACAACAACCAAAAAAAGAAAAAAAAAAAAGTTGATGATTCTTGATTTTATTTTCTTTATTTTTATGTTTTTTGCGTTCCTCCAACACAAAAGTCTTGATACGTTGGCGGATTTCATTATATTATATACTAGAGTCAAAAGGACTTGATTTTCCCAATTGGACAAGACTAGGGGGCACCTTCTTGGCCCTTTTTGTAAAGCTCAATCTAATTTTTGATTTTCCGATGAGCAAATACCAAAATAACCACAACGTATTTTTACCCTTAAATTGTGTTTGGATAATTAATTTGAGTAGAATTGAGAAAGAAAAATAACATAGTGAGAGAAATGTAGCTTATATTTAATTTTATTTGTTCCCACACGATAGCGGTTAGTATATTAGTGTAGTTAAATTATAACACATCTTCATAAATTCGAACATGAAATTTTACTCACCTTGACACCTAAATGCTCTCTCCATGATTGCTTGGGCAATCGCCTAAGGTCAAATTTAACTTATATTTTATTTATATATTTTTTTTCACATTTTCCTTTCTATTTCTAAATTTATAATCAAAACACAACTTAACAGTCTTCTATGTTTATGAATAATTTTAAGTACAATTAAAATTTATGCACAATTTTACCGGGAAATTGAACTGAAGGCATGAAGTTATGACTCATATGTAAAATAAATCTTACTTATATATTTAAATTTTGAATAAATTTTGTTTTTTTTTTATCAACAAATGTTAGTTGTTAGTTGTTAAATTAGCACCAATAAGAGAAGATGTGTAGAGAGAATGCTAAATTTGAGTTAGAATTTTAGAGAAAAGAAAGCTTTGAAAACTAGAGAGTTGTCTTGCCAAACTAGTGAAGTTACCAAGCCTCTATATGTCTTATCATCCCTTGCCAAAACCACTTAAGAACCAAGTCCTAAGCCTTGATCAAAGAGAGAGTATTCTTGCCAAGTAAAGAGTGATCATACACTTGATCAAAACCATCATTCTAAGCTCAAATTTCAAGATCTGGAATTGAGGATTAAGATCATAATTCACAACCTTGAGGGTGATTAAGGAAGTTTGGAAATCAATAGGTTTACTCTTTTTCTGGAAGATGAATTTTCAATTCTTTCATTTCCATCTCAAATTCATTTTCTTACTTTTGTTTCATATTGTTTTGTTGTAATCTAACCGGAAGCAGTTAGTTTTCAATTCTTTCATTTTCTTGCTTTTCTATCTCATATTCATTTTTTTTTTTTTTTTTGGGTTTTTTTTCGTTTTTAATGAATTTTTTAAATTCAAATCAACAAAACAAACCGAAAAATTGTATTTTTAAAAAAGAAATCCAAAAAAAAAAGAGCAAAAGAAAGTAATCTTTTTTTGCTTATTTTCGTCTTTATTGATTTTTTTTTGAATTGTTTTTTAAAAAACATACTTTTTAGATTCATCTAGACAAGATGAACTAGACAAGATGAACTGAAAAAGTGAAAAAATTTAACATAATTTAAAAAAAAAACACTAAAGGCAAAAAAAATTTAAAAAAGAGGTAGTTATTTTTTTTTTGTTGCCAAAATGAGCCTACGTATATTTGAACTTAATATGGACCTCTAATATGTGCTCATGGGTCGGATTTTTAGACCGGGTATCGTATTGTTTATTTGACCTAAGTCTATCTCATATATTTTAAGGCGAATCAGCTTATGAATCATGAACTTTTCTATAAGACTTATGTTACAGCGGTAAAAATTATATAATTTAATGTATAAGTCTTCTTAACTTGTGACCTAAGTAACGCGTGAACCCGGACCATAGAAATTATTGAAAAAGTTGAGGTGAAAATTGAGAGTATGAAAGTTTGTGGGTGGACAACGAGAGAATCATACCCTAGTTTTCCAAGAACTCTCTTCGGCCATTTTCTTTACCCTCGTGGAAGGGGGGAATGGAGTGGAAGAGTATCTCTAAATTGGAAAACTTATCAATAAGTCGCATATATAAAGTTCAAGATTTATCTAATTCTCAAACAAAACATTTGCATCAATTAGTTATATATATATTTTTAATTGTTATCAAAAAATTCTTTCTTTTTTTTTTTAATTTACAGACATTGTTACATCCTAATACCGTCAGACTTCTATCAAACGGTCACCGGAGAGTCGTTGGAATGTTCAACATCACCAGGGAGTCGCCGGAGTATCGCCGGAAGTTCACCGGAGTGTTAAGAATGTTAATGGAAGTTGCCGGAATGTTCAGAACGTTCACTGGACGTTAAGAAGGAGACTCACCAGAATGTCTAGAATATTGTCGGGAAAAAAAAAAGAATAAATGGAGAAATTAGAGTGAAAAAATATAATAAAATGTGCTAAATATTGATAAACTAAAAGGAAAGAAAAAATGGAACGTCAAAAAACAGCAAGAATGGGAAAAACATATGCTATTTTTAAATTTTTGTAAGGTTTAAGCAAATAATCTCCAATATTGATCAAACTGAAAAATAAGTTTTGAAACTGTAAAATATTACAGTTTCAAAGCAAAAATCTATTAAGCATTTATCCTTATTAATCAAACTGAAAAAACACGTTATGAAACTGTAAAATTTTACAGTTCTAAAGAATGTTATGAAACTGTAAAATTTTACAGTTTTAAACCATGATTCATTCCAGCACCAAAAAAATTTGAAACTGCAAAATTTTACAGTTTTCACTGCCTGTAACTAAAACTCAAAAACAACTTATTCAGAACTTGAAATTTTTCTCCATTAGAACAAAAAAAGAGAAGTGTATAGTAGAAAAAATGTAGAAAAAAAATAAGAGATCGAAGGAGAAAGGCGGATATAGAGAAATGATTGTACTCCGACAACTATTTTTTATTTAGATCTAGCCAAATCTGATGTAGATCTACTCATCTTCTTCGTCAGAAACATATCTTTTTTACCGTCGGTGAGGGTGAAGTAAGGAGTCGACGGTTGGTGGTTGCTGGTGAATCTTAATTGATGGTAGTCGTCTGTCGTCGATGACTGTATATCGGAAAGAGAAAGAGAAGAAGCAAGATATGGTTACCCGTCAACGATCGCCGGAAATCACAAATAGCAAAAGAGGCAGAGAAGACGAGAGTCAGAGAAAAAGAATAACGTTATAGGACTTTTGAGTATAAACAAAAGGTTATGGGACTAAATAGACTATACGTTTTTCAAAAAAGACTTCTTGGTAATTTTCCCATTTAAATTTTAGGATACTTACGTGTAGATCCTAATAAGTGAACTTATTATCTAATAAGTCCTATTGGAAAGTTTTGTCAAAAAAAATGTCACTAATTGTAAGTTTTAACGACAATTTATAAAAATCATGACAAAAAAAGTCATTAATTATCAATTTTTAGTGACGTGTGTAAAAAATTGTCACAAAAAAATATTTTTAACAACAATTTTTTCAAGACTTATTTTCAATAGGACTTGATAGGAATTAAGTCTAACTATTAGGACCTATTAATAGTTTACTCTAAATTTTATTTTAAAATATTATTAAAAAATTTATTTTTTATTTTAAGAATTATTTTTTCATTTATTTCTTTCAATAAATTCTCTATTCTTTTCTTCATTCTACTAAAATAATAAATTTAATTGTTTTTAAATTTGAATTTTTTTGTAATAATAAAATAATGAAAACACATCTAAATCAAACATCAATCGGCAGCAACAAAGCAGTAGAGGAAAACAAAGCAAGGTAGTCGACCGGTCAGGCCAATTTTGGACATTTTTCTTCTTCAACTACAAGGCACTCACACGACATCTGATGGGGGACATCTAGCTGGGCAACTCTCCAGTTTTCTTGCACGCCTTCAACAAATAAAATAACAATTTATCAGATACGAGGGAGCTACAGTGACTCCCCTATAGCAACACTTATATTTGGAGAATTGGATAAGGGAACTGTTGGGGTTGTATTTTGACAAAAAAAAACTCCTTATTTTGGCTAAGAAGGTAATATAAGAGAGCTGTTGCGGATGCTCTTATGGTTGTGGGTCTCACTCATAGCTTGTTTGGTGATTATTTGGGACGAGGGAGTAATAGTCCGAGGGAATTAGTAATCTCCCTCAGTAAGGAGATTAGCTTAGTTAAATTTTGAGTGAGATTAGAAAAATAGTGAGACAATTGAGTCTATTTTATATAAATAAAAAATAAAAAAATTTACGAAATGCATTAGTTTGTTTTAATATTTGTTTTAGTTCTTTTAATATAAAAATAATTTAACAATGTCATTGCTAATCATTTTTCACACTATAATCATAACAAATATACTTTTACTATATTTCCTCACTAATAATTTTACGTTAACAATATTTTCGCTAATCATCCTCTTACTAACAATCTTATCAAACTTAATCGGCCAAACAAACTGGCCTAGTCTTCCCCCCTCTCTCCCTCAGCCTCTCCCTATATATAACCCATTTCTCTTCCTTCTTTCCCTCCAACTCTCTCTCTCTATCAAAGATTCAAGCTTGCGCTGCAAGACAACACGGTACGCCTTCAATTCTTTACAGCTTCATTGCATTCTCTCTCTCTCTCTCTCTGAGACAAACACAAAAACACACAGTTCCTCTGTTTGTGACTGGAATTCACTGTATATTTGATGTAGAACAAAATTCTACAATTTTTATATTTCTTAATTTTATTATTTTGAAATTAAATTTTGACAAGGATTTTAATTAGTTAGAATTTTAATTTTCTATTCTCTTAGGTCCTAATTTGTGTTGATTTAAGTTTCCTGATTTATTTTAAAATTACTTTTCTTACAACGATTAAGTTTAGTTTATTATAAATAAGCTTATGAGCCTATGTAATGGATTCATTCAATCAATAATATTTTAAAGAATTTTTCTTCTATCTTTCTTGTAAATTCAAGGGTGTTCTTGTAGATTTAAGAATTCTTGCCTACTAGAACGATATCTAATCTCGTGTGATTTATTCCGCTGTGTCAATATTCAATGTCAATGTATCTTAGCTTAATTTTTGATTGATGAAATTTCAAAGGCTAATATATTTGAGCAGTATTTCCTGAGGACACCTTACAATGACTGTTCTTCTCATACTTGATTTTGTGAATGTGTTTTGTTTTTAATCGACCATGCAAAGAATTTGTCAAACTCTATTTGATTTTTGGGTTTTTTTTTCAAGCGTATGTTAGCATAGCTAAGAGGTTTTGCTAAAGAGAGAAAACACTTTAAAAAACAGTTTTATGTTTCTCTACGGCAGTATTATTCTTTGTAGTCCTACATTAATAGGAAACAATTTGGTCCACTGAAAGGACCATAACGCCCTTGCACAATTAACCATGCATTGCACAACACTGAAGCCTACAAACATTAAAAAAAACAAAATGTTTATGTGTATAGAAGGAACTAGACACAAAATATCCCGACGTGAGACAAATGTTCATAACTATAGATGCAAACATATTTGCAAATATAGATGTGGATAGTTTTTGTTCACATCTATGTATTCTGCGTCCGATTATTTCTCTACACATAGCATGCCTATAAAAAAAATAATAAATAATCTAGAAAAGTGGAAGTAGTGCATTCATTTTCAATGAGGCTCGCACGCCATCTAGATGAATTTTTGTGTTTGTGGCATTACTATAGAGAAGCCATATATGTTGGTTTTTTCATGATTTTTATCTAGAGATGGTGTCATATAAGGGCATCTCCAATGGTGTATCAATTTTTTTGCCAAATTTGAGTAAAAATTTGAGGAAAAGCTCTCTTTGATATCAAGTGCTCAAACGGAGGGTTTTACGGCTTCGTCAGACCACCGGTTGACCGGGCGGATATCCGGCCAGTGCAAAGTTTTTATAATTTTTCTTCTTGAGGTGGTCATCCAAGGGGTCAACCGGGTGGTCGACCAGCCAATGTAATTTTTTCACAAAAACCTTGAGGTGGTCATCCGGGAGGACATCCGAGGGGACGTCCAATGGTGAAAATCCAACGGCATTAAATAGTGATTTAATGAAAGTCACATTCGTCCTTCGTTTGATGAAAGAAAAGTGAAATTCTGGATTTGATACCGATTAGATGAAACCGTTGGAGCTGAAAAAGGAACCATTTTTCATCAAATTCAAATTTAATGATAAGTTTGATACATGGTTGGAGATGGTCCAAGTAAGTGATAATTGGCCGAAAAAGCTAAAAATTTGAAGATGATGCATATGCCCATTTATTCGAACAGTTTTGCTTCATACACAAAATCTGTGCCAAAAATTTGTGCATTTTCAATTCTGTGCACTTAGTTGTTTGTTATTCAAATTAATGAAAATCAAATGTGTTATTTCTTTCTTACCTGCCATTGCACTATAACATACATTAATTTAAATTAGCTTGTTTTAATGAGTGTTCTTAGGACATTGGTCAACAATGGATTAAATGAATGCCCATTTATGAGGGAATTTTCAATAATTTTAAATGTCAGACTTTTGTTATTGAGTGTTCTAAGGATGAATGCCCATTTCTCATCTACCTAATTTTTTGAGGAAATTTTCAACAATTTTAAATGTTAGGCTTTTGTTATTGAGTGTTCTAAGGACATTGGTTCACAACGGATTATATGAATGCCCATTTGTCATCTACCTACTTTTATCAGGGTATGTGTGATTGAGTGCCTTAACAAGATCTATATATACAATGTTTCATATTCCAGCTCTGTATAAATTAGGTGCCCTGAAACTTTAAATCACTTTCCCATCATAGATAGATCCTGTCAAGATCCTTTGATTATTTAAACTACAAAAGGGGGCAAAAAGATGCATATTAAAATGACACAATTCACACAACACAGGCCCACTAGTTCCTTTCAATGTTTGCATTTTGTAGAGGAAGTAGGAGACACGCTTCAACTTCTTCACAAGAAGTACTGTCCAATTCACGTACCACAAATATTCCTCTGTTTTAGTTGGCAGTACATGAGTGTGTGATTAATAGACACCTCCACCACTATAGCCATAACCAGCAGGCATGCCTCGTGCTTATGTAGTTGGTGTTTCTGAGGTTAACAACTACTCTAGGAGGAATGTTTTTATGCAATGCTAACAATTTAAATCTAAAGGAACTAGATTGGAAAAAATAGGGATTCTAATTGTAATATCTAATGAAACCGTAGCTAGAATTGACTTTGACGTTGAGATATGTTGCTTTGAGATAGGATCATTTGGGGGAGCTAGAGTGGGACATGCCATTTGATACAACCTGATTTTCATTTGTCTGTTGCAGACTTGAAACATCATTTCACTAACCTTCTCAAGCTTGGTTTATATAGTTTAGAGGTCCCTCCACCCATTGGCAATTAGTTTTGAGTTTGATGCCTCTAAATTCATAGCAGTTAATGTTTGCTAGCTTGGTCTAATATTGTCAGTTTTGATGTTTCCAAGTTTGGTTTGGGATGTCTTTGGGAAGTAGATTATGGATCACTTTGATTTGGGTTAACTCATAGTTTTGTATTACAAGCTTCATTTCCGTATGCTGATCTCATGTGTTTGAACATTAACTTACAATAACATGTGTCCCTAAAAGCTTGAGAACTCAATTAGTCTCTGGTCTCAATAGTTGTTTTTCTTTTTCTGTTTATGTTTTTTGTGTGTTCCTGTTAAAGAAAGTGGACATTTCATGGAGATTGTATTTGGGTCCATATTTAGCCCTTTTTATTTATTTTATTTATTATTTTAAGAACACCAAAATAATCTTCCATTTCACTTCGTGCTTTCCTATGTACTTCGATGTCTAAGTCCTTGTCAAATGTTTAAATGCAAAAACTTTGTGTCTTTGCAAGTCAACTCATAGATGGGGAAGAAACTTGGTTATTTCTTTTTTATATAAAAATGACTTTTACCTAAATTTTATTGGTTTTGATTGGGATTATTATATTTCACTAGTGGTTATGGTAATTGCATAATTTGATGTTGATTTGTTTGTTTTTGCCAATTAACTAGTATGGTTCAACATTTCTGAATTGTTAAGGCATGTTTGGTGGTCATTTGCTTGGAAAACAACATTAAAAATTAATATATTATGAAATAGTATAATCCAAACTTAAGAATTTAGTGAAAATTATAGAAGCAAAGTAATGATCGTACAAGCATAATTAAAGTTCATGAGTTTAATCCAAGAAAGTTTTAAAAAACATATATTCCTAGGCCATATCAATATCAAGACGGTTACACATGTCCTAAGAAGCAAAGACACGGACATGTGACACGACATAAATACAAAAGTGTAGGATACGACATATGAGAGACATGTGTAAAATATATATATAATTTATATATTTATTATATGTCATATATATATGAAAATTTAAGTCAAAGATAATAATTTTTAAAGTTTAAGGGAGAAGAATTTATATAAATTTACATTGTTGTCGTCTTATCATTGGATTCCTATTTAATTTATTCAAATTTATTATGTGTTTTATGTGTGCCAAGTGTTGGAAAGTGTCCTATGAGTGGTGTGGAGTGGAGTGGAGTGGAGTGTCGGTGTCGGTGTCTGTGTCTGTGTCTGTGTTAGAAATGACATGTTCTCTTCTTAGAAGTGTCTATGTTTTTCCAAGAATGTTGAACCCCCGAATCTTATAGCATAGTTGCAACAAAATTGTAAAACCTGTACTTTATCCTGATATTCATGCCGCTGCAATTGTTACAGCAGATGGCAAATCGCACTGCCATGAAAAACCACAAAGAATTGATAATTAGATTACCAAAAACTAAAGTATGATCTAGGTAATTTGCTGGCATTCTTCATGCTACACTATGGCAGATGCACTCACCACCCTCTCGATATCAATGATTTTCCCAAGTACTCAAAAAACATGGCTTAGTTTGAATACTAAAAATATCGAGCAAAAAAGTTCCATCCCAACTATCAACTGTTGTTGCCTGCCTTGTTAATTGTCAATATTCCTGATCGCTTGATAATGTAGATGACATTTGTAAGGCATTGATAGTAACGTGTAAAGTCTCAGGCTGTTATATTGGCAATTAATATAATCAGATAGTTTGCAGCTGTGGTTACCTCGATTTTCCCAATGCTAGCACCAGTATTCTGTGTTTCTTACGAACATTTTAAATGATGTTTAACAGATTTTCCAAATTAGATGCTAAAATAAAATAAAATAAAATGCCCATCCAATAACTACTAAAATAAGTCTTGTCCATGTCCTATTAATTATGCCCTTCGAAATATATTTATTAGTTTGCAACCTCCATGTCCTTTATTGAGGTCATTAGGTAGAGATACTTAACATGATAATGCAAAATTCAGGAATATAAAAAATAAATAATAATAATAATAATAATGGTAATAAATTATATATATATATAGCTTTCCTTGTCAGTTTTCTGGCAATGAAAGGCAAGAATGAAGCTGGCTAACCCATAATGTAGGACAAAACAAATAATGCAGAATTAGAAAAATGCTGCAAAGCCCGTATCAGCACAGACAATGAACCTGTTAGACAGTTTCCAAGAAATGGATTTCAGTCTGTTTCAAAGAAATCAGGTGCCCTATTGATATTGGAAAAAGAGAATTGCTGCTTTTAGATCATAAAGTTCCACTATATATATGTATATATATATATATATTTTTTTTGGGGGGGTGGACTTTTTACCAACAAATAGCCCTTCTCTCGCTCTCTCTTTATTTTGTTTATATAAATCATCACGGGCAGATGAACTAATTTGATTATTATGACACTTGCCTTCTGGTTTCCTCTTGATTTGCCTTTTTGTTTGAGAGTGGTTTCTATGTGACACTGATGACATTAATGTTGCGTTTGGTTAGAGGATTTGGGAAGAGATTTGGAAAGGAAAAATGAAAGTGGATTTGGGAAGAAATTTAGAAAGGGAAATGAAAAAGGTGTGTGAAATGTAGGTATATTTTATTCACATTTCACCTAATTTTTCTCTTTTCATTTCCAAATTCTTTCCCAAATCTCCAAACAAACACAACAAAAGCGACAGCCAAGGCCTAGTTAGTAGTGTAGGTAGAAGTCAATTTAACCTTTTGCTATTCTCTCTCTTCAACACATCACAGATCAAATTGAATATTTTAACATTGAGTATGAAATGTAGTTCGACACATCACATGAAGCTACTGGAATGAATAAACTAAGTAATACAAAATTCTGCCCATTATGTTGATATATAATATGTCAATATTTCTAGACAATGATTGATGTTTGCTTCAAGAATCTAAAATTTAGTTGGCAGCATAAGTTATATGTGGTTAAGTAGTGGTTGAATGCAGACAAATACAGTACCGTTAATCAACTTGAATTTCGCATCTGAACCTTTGCCCAAGTCGGTATCATCTGACTCAACCCAGATGCAACTGAGACAATCACATGTTGAGTCATCGAATTTAACCACTTATAGATATGAAAATTGTCCTTCCATGTGATCATGTGTGATCAAATATCTCTTCATCTTGAGTAACAAAGCTATAAATTTCTCCAAGATACTGAACGAATGTATATTGGTTCATTGACATACTCCGTTAAATGCAACCCATCGAACCACCTAGATATAGTTTGAAATTTCCATCACTTGTTATGCATATATATGTCATATACATATACGAGCCTCTTCAGTCATCTTCCTACTCATTTTTGATTCAAGTAATTGGGAGCCTAGCCTTTTTGCTTATAGAACATCAGTTTCTCTTCTTTAGAGTCACAATTTACTCCAACCTCCAAAAATCTTCTTTCTTTTTTAGCCTCTTCCTTTCATTCATTCGCAACCGTTGTCTGAACTCTGAAGTCTTTAATTTCCAAGTCTTGAAGAGCTGAGTCACTGGTTGAGATGGTTTCATCAAGTGGCTTCTTCAACCCGAATTTTTTCTCTGCACCAACTCAATAGGTTACCATAGTAAGATAGTATCCACGGCGTGCATAAGCAATTTTTGTTGTATGAAGCTCACATGGTATGTCAAATAATAATAAATAGATGGATTTTGATAAAACCATCTAAACACAAAAGTAGCATTGAGTAGCTTGGAAAGCTCCATAGTCTTGTTTGTTTTCAGAAAATAAGTTATCCTAGATGAACTTCAATGAAAGCCATATCAACTTTAACAGTCTAACAAGACAAAATTCTTGCAGGTAAAATTTAATTTTGCACTTGATCACCCAGTGATGGGATTGCTACAATTATCAGCAAGTAAGAATGGAAACTCTGTTTTGGTTCCATACGAGTACGGATCATGGCTGGTAAGTTTTGTATAGTCATTTTAATTTCGTTCTTCAAATTGAAAGAATTTGCTAATAAATTGTATATGATTCTTCATTAATCAAACTATTTAATACATCTTGAAATTTACTTTGTTGAATCATGATAAAAAAATCATTTTCTTTCTCATATCTAACATTAGTCCCAAGTTGACTAATTGTATTTTTCTGATTTGTTGTCACTCAGTTAAAACATCCTTCTTCCTTAGACACATTCGATCAAATGATGAGCATCGCAAAAGGGCGTAAGATAGTAGTGTTTTTGGATTATGATGGAACTCTCTCAAATATTGTGGACGACCCTGAAAAAGCTTTTATGACCAAAAAGGTGAATACTCTACACATAATTGTAGTGATTGTTGAAGTTTCTACTCATTGTGAGTTTATATCAAAAAGATCATTGGATATGCAAATAATTGATCATATTGATTAAAATCATGAAATAAATGACAGATGCGATTTGCAGTACAAGAAGTTGCCCGTTGTTTTCCCACTGCAGTTATAAGTGGAAGGGGCCGTGACAAGGTATTACTTACAACCAAGGTTTTAAAAAGCAACCGCAACCGTTACGTTATGTAACGCCGTTACATAACAGTTGTTATGGTTACTGCCACCCGTTATGGCCACTTTTGCAGTGTGATTGAGATTCACAGATGTGTCGACCGTAGCAGCTGCCGTAACGGCCTATTATGCACCGTTACGTAACGATTCTGAACTGCTTCTTTCGAAAAAAACCAAAAAAAAAACATACAAAAAAAAAAAAAACTGAAAATGGGGAAGGAGGGATAGAGAGAGAAGAGGAAAGATGGAGGAGTAAGGATAGAGAGAGAGAGAAGAGGGAAGCTGAAGAATATGTTTTCAGCTGCTATCACTCAATCCATTTGTTTGTGTCTATCTATATATTGTTTGAAAATAATAATAATAATATTAATAATAATAAGTGTGGTTATTATCTATTTGACTTGATTAAAATATATATATTTAAGTTCTTATTTATTCTCTTACTTTTGTCTTTGTTTATCTTATATATAATAGTTAGTAATTGATTTTTTTTGTAAAATATCTAGAAAACACAACACCTATAATATTAATACATATTTTACACATGTCAATTTTTTTGATTAGTTTATTTTATTTTTATTTACAGGTTATCCAAAAAGAGAATGAATATTCAAGTGATCCCAAAACAAACAAATCTATATAATTTATTTTTTAATTTTGATATGATTACATTAACATGTATAATTTATTTTTTAAAACTATTCAAGTTAAAATTTGCATATGCTTCTACAAGTATAATAATTAAAAGAATAATTTTACACATCTAAGTCCAATAAAAAAAAAATTTGGCACAAGCGTAATATAGATTTATGACATATAAAGTCATTAATTATTAAAATAAAATGTAAAAAACTCAGTTTATAGTGATTTAAAAATATGAAATATATTGAATCATACTTAAAAATTTACAAAAATTGATCAATATTTATTTTAAAACCTAATAAATATGATTATGGAAAAAAAAATATGCATATCGGTAAGATTTTTTCAAATTGTGTGAAAAATAAAAAAAATCACGGTTCTGATTACCGCAACCATTACGCTATGGCCTTTACACCCCACAACCGCAACCGCTTTTCAAACCTTACAACCAACAAAAAAGTTGCATACTCAATGTGTTATTACACAAGTAATGATATATCTAATTTTTTTCCCTCTTATAGGTGCATGACTTTGTAGAATTGGACAATGTTTACTATGCGGGAAGTCATGGGTTGGATATAGCAGCTCCATCGCAGTCTCCAAACGATGCAGATCCCAAGCATCAAACTAGGGTTGTTGACAGAAAGGTGGCTTTTACCTCTTTTAACTATGAAACTTTGTAGACGTGAAAAATTGATTCCAACATCTTTGGTGATATTAGTTCAAGTTTTATTATTTGAAATGAGTATTTCTTGAATCTGTTTCTGCCTTCAAAATTGTTGCATAGAGTTCTAATCAACTAAAATTGACGTAAGTAGAAAATAATTATATAGAATTACAACTACAACCAAACTATTGCCTTAGTTTAATTAATACCATAACGTGGTTTCTGTTTTGTAGGGTAATGAAGTAGTTCTCTTCCAACCCGCGAAGAAGTACTTGCCTGCAATTCAAAAGGTAGAAAGATTTGTTTGCATTTTAATACAAATTGACCATTTAACATCTCTTTTTCCTCTACATTTATGTAATATTTCATGTTCTTCTAGCAGATTTTTATTGCATTGAATGAGAAGACTAGAAGTATAAGAGGCATCTTGATTGAACACAATAAATTCTGTATTTCCGTACATTTCAGACACGTTCGTGATGAGGTACATATTGTTCATGCTTCTAACCGGAGAAAGGGGGAAAAAATTCAATTTAATGTTTAGCCCATGGTGATACTAAAATATCGGGTGGTTGGAATCAATCTTTCAGGACTTTTGCACCCTTGAAAAGCTGGTAAATTCTGTAATGGGAGAATACAAAGAGTTCCGTATATCAAAGGGCAAAAAGGTATTTTGCATATCTTATTCATACATTCTTTATAGTTGTCCAAATAGTAACAATGAATTTATAATTTTCACAAGCCACTTGGGATTTGATTTTTTGGGGTAATTTCACAGGTTTTTGAGATACGCCCTGATATGGAATGGGATAAAGGTCATGCTTTAAATTATTTACTCGACGCCCTAGGATTCGGCTCTTCTAGTGATGTCCTCCCGTTGTACATTGGAGATGATCGAACAGATGAAGATGCATTTAAGGTATCAATCTTTTTATTACCTATTACAGTGGCACGAGATCCTCAGCCATCAAAATTTTTTGTTGCCAATTGCAGTAGATAGCCATTTTCATATCCTCTATTGTTTCATGTTTGATCATTGATTGCCGTTAAATATCACTGGATGAATTTTACCTATTTTTCCCACCTCCTATATGAATCCACACAAAATACAGTGGGAAGGTGGAGGAAAAAACCCGGTTAAATTCAAAAAACCTTTTCCTTGGTTCTTTTTATTTTTTTATTTTTTTTTCTCTCTCCCTCAGTAGTGTTACTAAAGTTATGTTTTATTTGTACTTGGGTATCTTACAGGCTATAAGGGAGAGGGGAGATGGTTATCCTATTGTTGTTTCATCAAGTCCGAAGGACACCATGGCTTTATACTCTCTCAGGAACCCATTGGAAGTCGAGAAATTCTTGTTACGTTTGGTCAGGTGGACAAAAAATTCTTCTTCGGCCAAGTTTGGTGCCTAAATTTAGAGGTCAAAAACCCAAATTGGTGCCCATAAACGTAGCCTATGCATATTCTAACACGAGTTGGCAGTCCTGTGGTGTTAATGTTACAAGGAAAATAACATAGCTAGTTTTCTTTTCTTTTTCCTTTGCAAAATAGGGTAGTGTCCCTCTATAATTTGATCCAACATGACATTGCAAGTGAAACTTGATGTCTACAAATCAGGAGCAGATGATATATTGAGAGAAACGGAGCATCAGAGAACTGTAGAAAAATTTCAAGAGGTTGAGATACGGGTCTTGATATTTGTTCTCTCTCTCTGTCAACATAGTGTAAATTTTTTTAAGTGGGAAACAGGGTGTAATGTATATTTGAAGAATATATGGTTACATCCTAAATGAAGGCGTCATTTTTATTCATATGTGGGTGAAATATTCGCAACATTTTGAAATTTCTTTTCTTTATATGCTAGTTTCTTTTTATTATTTAATTTTAAATTAGAGTAAATTGGTGATAAATTCAATTTAGAAAGTGTCTAAGGCATTAAGTTCAATGGAAATTTTTTTTGTTGATGAAAAGTCCACCATTTATAAAATAATTTGATAAAAGTTCTTATGTTAGTTTTGAAAGATATTTTGTTTTCAATTTTACTCTTTAATTTATCTGTTGACTTTTTTTTATCTGTGGACTTTCGTTAACTATCTGTTCAAAATTTTTCCTTATCTGTTGAAAATTTTTCTTATCTGTTCAAAGAATTCCCCTTCTTGTTCAAATTTTTTACCTTTATCTGTTCAAACATACTATTCAAATTTTTCACTTATCTGTTTAAAACTATCTGTTCAATTTTTTATCTGTGCAAATTTTAAACATATTTTATTATCTGTTCAAATCTCTATTCTCCTTCTAGCTCTCTATCCATCATCCTTATCTGTTCAACACAAACAAAAACAAAAAAATTTATGTTTCTTCATCATCATCATCACCACCATCAACAACAACAACAACAACAATAACAACAACAACAACAAAAACAGCACACACATCTATTATCTGTACAAAATGAAACTACCTTAGGTAGATCATCAACAAACAACAACAAAAATAAATAAATTAACAAGAAGAGCCTTTTCAAAAGTTGAACATATAAGGGGAAAAAAATACATATTCCACTACCACATTACACACAAAATTTAAACAGATCTGAAGCCGATTTCTAGGAGCTCAATCAGATTGCCATCGTGAAACCCTTTTCTAACAAAGATCAAGACCAAATTTGGATTTGTACAAGTGCACGCGCGCACACATAGTACTAAAATAAACGAAGCCCTAACCCTACAAGCGAAGGAAACTGAAGATAAATAGTTCAAAATCCAATGCAATACGATCAGCGAGACTGATTTCATATAAGGATTAGCTTCAAATCTTTGTTTTCCCTTCCGTTTTGCCAAGAAAGTGAAGAAAAACAGAACACAACAAGAGTTGAAAACTTCAGTTGCAAGGTTGAACAGCAGAGCACATAAATTACAATTTTCCCCCTTTTTCACTTCAACTTTCTCAACAACCAAACAACAGGTTTTATCACCGCATTTTGCCCAAAAAAACATCATAATTCCGGGAAAAAAACACAAATCCAGCATCTTCTCACCTGTATCATGACGTTTCCCTCAGAAATTATCCACATGCACCATTAAAATAGCTGAACCAAAGCTCACAATCGAGAGAGAGAGAGAGAGAGAGAGAGAGAGAGTAAAAAAATAACTAATATAGCTTCAGAAACCTTGTTCACGCACTTCAACCTACCCCATTTATCATCATCATCATCTTCGAGGCCGTTATCTAAAAAATACACACACATACAGATCTCAGATCTGAGGCCGCTGTGGCAGGGGAGAACAGAGAGAGATGGAGGGTTATATACATATATACATACACACAGATCTGTGTGTATAGTCGGAGCCGTGCACCATTGTGTCAGAGTGACAACGGCGGAGGAGGGAGATCGAAGATGACATTGGCGACGATGGAAGGACTGCGACCATCGGCGACGACAGAGAGCACAAAGAGAGAGAGAGACGATGGAGAGTAGATCGCGCGACGCCGTTGAGACGACGGTGAGATCGGACGTGAGATGCCTGGCGGTGAGATTGCGGGGCCATTTCCCTAAATAAGCCAAATTATCAATTCAATTCCCAACCTAAGTCTAGTTTTGAAAGAATTCTCAAAATAGGTTAAAACATGGTTTACAACCACGTTTTCAACATCTCTGTACTTGTAACAACCCTCACTCTACCCTAGTCATGCTTGCATATATTACATGATCTTGTCTTGATATATTGCATCTTTGCAAACCTTGATTTGTCTTGCTTAAGTATTTCTCGCATGTTTTGCACCTGGCTTGGTGTGAGTTTAGCCGGGGTCATCTTCAGTCTAGAATTATCTTGGAACCACTTTGTTTGACCTCCACCTTCGCCCTGACATATTGGCCGAGATGTCATTATCTAGGCCGAGGAGTTCATCACCAAGGCCGAGATGTGTATTATCTAGGCCGAGATGTTACCTTTGCACCTAAGTGATCTTGTCCTGGAGTGGTATGACCTAGACCAAGGTGTGGCACATCTAGGCCAAGGTGTGGCACACCTTAGTCAAGTGTTGTCCTTCCTAGTCGAGATCATTGTTCCCCTACTTGCCGATGTCTTGTTCTTAGCCGAGATCATTACCCGCCGGAGTGCCTATACCATCTTGCTTGTTGAACACACTTTGCCATAGTCTTGTCTTTTCACTCAGCCACATTTTTGAGGAGGACCAACTCGGTAGTGCCACGTGTCCCAGCTGAGTGTTAAGTTAGCCAGCAGACCTAGAAATGTATCATTTGCTATATGTCTTTGTTTGTGAGGAGAGAGAAGCTCTAAAAGGAGAAGAAGAAGTTTTAGAGTGAGAGAGTGGGCTTTCGAGCTTGATTCCTAGAGATCAAACCGTTGGATTCGTGTATTGAGGTTCGATTCTTAATCTACTCTTGTTGTTCTTATTGATCATCTAGCTGCATAGCATGATTGAACCTGATCTGCAAGCCATGCATCGATTTAAAGTTTGGTTTTAGAAAGAGAAAATAGTGTTCATGTGTTCTTGAAGAAAAAGCCTTGGTTGATCCAAAAACTTGCATCGAGATTCATGTTTTTGTGTTTGTTTTCATGAAATCTTCGAATATGGGTACCCAAGTCCATGTTTTTGAATTCATATCATGAAATCTCAGATTTTGTAATGATAAGGTATGACCTTTGCATCCATGTTCTTCATGTTCTTTAAGAAAAGGGAACCCAGTTTTTCCCGACTTCATTTCCTTGGATGTGGCCATCGGGACCACACCTCGGCAAGGAGGTGTGGGACCTCGGCCAAGATCTGGTTGGTGCCCATTATGTTTTCCCGAGATGAGGAACAGTGTTTTGTTTTGGATCGCCTTATTAAGGGATGCCGAGATCATCTGTATGCATGTGAAACTTGTTTGAAAGTGCATTCAACAGACTTTGCCATGTGCTTGTAGGACTCGGATCCTTGCCTATAGCCCCGACGTCCGAAGAACTATGTGAGTGGTATTTTTAATAAAGTTATGTTATTAAGTTTTGATAAAGTTTTGCCTTGCTTGTTTTGGAAAAGTATTTTGTGAAGCATGAATGATGATCCCTATTTTGTATATCAAGTATTAGTCTTGTTTTGAATCACAATCTTGAAAAGTCCGTACATGCTAGGGGACTATAAGCAATTGTAGCACAATCTTGAAAAGTCCGTACGTGCTAGGGGACTATAAGCAATTGTAGCACAATCTTGAAAAGTCCGTACGTGCTAGGGGACTATAAGCATTTGTAGCACAATCTTGAAAAGTCCGTACGTGCTAGGGGACTATAAGCATTTGTAGCACAATCTTGAAAAGTCCGTACGTGCTAGGGGACTATAAGCATTTGTAGCACAATCTTGAAAAGTCCGTACGTGCTAGGGGACTATAAGCATTTGTAGCACAATCTTGAAAAGTCCGTACGTGCTAGGGGACTATAAGCATTTGTAGCACAATCTTGAAAAGTCCGTACGTGCTAGGGGACTATAAGCATTTGTAGCACAACCTTTGAAAGTCCGTACGTGCTAGGGGACTATAAGCATTTGTAGCACAACCTTTGAAAGTCCGTACGTGCTAGGGGACTATAAGCATTTGTAGCACAACCTTTGAAAGTCCGTACGTGCTAGGGGACTATAAGCATTTGTAGCACAACCTTTGAAAGTCCGTACGTGCTAGGGGACTATAAGCATTTGTAGCACAACCTTTGAAAGATGGCTGAGAAGCCTTTTGGTCAAGATGTATTTTTGTACTTCATTTGGTTGTATTAAAGCTATATAAGAATGTATGCCATTCCATTTAACTTATGAACAGCTCTCATGGACTAATTAAATTTGTATTTATTGCTTCCGCACTTGTTAGCCCCATATGTAATACTCTGATTATGTGTGAAATTTTGAAAGTTGGCCTTCGGTAATCTCGGATTACTGGCCATCATGGCACCATTCTACTAGAGGCAGAATGGGGTCGTGACAGTACTTGTCCCGCGTGAAAATTGGAAAGTCTTAAAAGCGTGGTTACAAAACGCGCTTTTAATTAATAAAGCGTGGTTATAAAAGGCGCTTTTAATTTAAAAAAATTTCCTTTGAAATTGCTGTTCTGAACCACACTTTTAACTTAAATTTTTTTTCTTCTGAAAGCGCGGTTGTGAACCACGCTTTTAACCAAAAAAAAATTTCTTCTGAAATCGTTGTTATGAACCACGCTTTTTGAAAAAAAAATTTCTTGTGAAAGCGTGTTTGTGAACCACGCTTTTTACATAAATACACCAATTATTTAGTTTCAGTTTAACTGAACTCTGAACTGAACTCTGAAGATGAAATTTTTTTTTTTTGGTTTTTTTTTTTTGTTTTTGTTGTCATTTTTTTGGGGATAATGTATTTCAGAATAATTTTTTGGGTTAAAATTGTTTTACTAAAACCGTTCTTATGTTAATTTCTTTTCTTTTCTTTTGTCTTTATTTTGGGTTAGAATGTGTAATTCAGAATTTTTTTTTGACTTTACTAAAGTAAATTTATTTTGTTTTTTCTTGTGTTTGTTTTGGGTTATAAGGTGATAATGTAATTCATAAATTTTTTGAGCTTTAGTAAAGCTGTTTTAATGTAAATTTTTTTTTATTTTATTTTCTCTTTGTTTTGGGTTAGAAGGTGTTATTCAGTAATTTGTTTGAGCTTTAATAAAGCCGTTTTCATTTAAATATATATATTTTTTCTTTTTTCTTTGTTTTGAGTTAGAAGGTGATAATGTAATTTAGAAATTTCTTTTCGCTTTACTAAAACCGTTTTCATGTAAAGTTTTTTATTTTTTATTTTTTTCTCTTGTCTTTGTTTTGGGTTAGAAGGTGTTATTCAGAAATTTGTTTTGGCTTTAATAAAGCCGTTTTCATTTAAATAATTTTTCTTTTCTGTTGTTTTTGTTTTGAGTTAGAAGGTGATAATGTAATTCAGAAAACCTTTAAGAAAAAACACATAAGTCTCCCACAAAAATACATAGGTAGTACAGACATAAGTCTCCGACAACAATACATTCTGGACTCTATGAACTGAACACACAATACATACATAAATGAGAGGGTAATTTATATGTAAATTAGGCTGAGCTGGGCAATGGGCTGTTCTTTGGGCCGTAATGAAAAGGCTTGGAAGATGGGCCGTGGTCAACTGTTAGCTCGGTCCAAAGTAAGGCTCTTGCTGCCAGACTAAGTAAAAAGGCTTGGTAATTAGTCTGGTCCTAAAAAGGGCAACGGTTAGTTCGATCACCGCGATTAGAAGAAGTTAGTTCGGTCACGCCATTCGGAGCTGAGGCACGGCGACTTCACACGATAAGCCTAGCTTTTGTTAGCCCGGTCCAAGCTTGCTACGGTTAGCTCGGTCTCAATAGGTGAAACCGGGGTACAAGCTGTGAAGACAGAGCCGGGCTAACTAGAGTTCGGTCGTTTTGGCCTGTTTAGCATGGCTATGTTGTCCCGGTCGTTTTGCCATACTACCGGTTTGAAACCATCTCACTTGGTTTAAGCAGTGAGGGGGGTGTTGAAGGATAAGCATTATCTTTCAGGAGTATGAATCCTAAGAGGACTCTACATGGAAGAGTAAAAGTCCTACTAGGATTATGCCACACGGAACCTACAAAAGCTCACAAACATCACCTATGGAGAGGTAACACAACTTTAATTCCCGAATACACAAGCTTTTTTGTCTATTTGTCTATTTTGCTGACTTAGGCATCGGAGAGGTATCCGGCACACACCCGCCGGCTAGCTCACATTTGTGTTTTCAGGGAGTAAAGCGACGACGTACGGAGGAGCGCAGACTTGATCAACAGGATTATACGGGAAGAATATTTCGTGCCCGTACAATTGGCGCCGTCTGTGGGAAAGAAAAGACTAGGACAAAACCTCTTGATCAAGCTTTTCCTCTTTAAAAGCAATGGCGCACAACGAAAATTTGGCGCAGTCCGCCATCGACAATTTTGATTCTCGAATACACAGAGATTTTGCCTTTTTGTTTATTTTGCTGACTTAGGCATCGGAGAGGTATCCGGCACACACCCGCCGGCTAGCTCACGTTTGTGTTTTCAGGGAGTAAAGCGACGACGTACGGAGGAGCGCAGACTTGATCAACAGAATTATACGGGAAGAATATTTCGTGCCCGTACAATTGGCGCCGTCTGTGGGAAAGAAAAGCCTAGGACAAAACCTCTTGATCAAGCTTTTCCTCTTTAAAAGCAATGGCGCACAACGAAAATTTGCCGCAGTCCGCCATCGACGGACAAACACCAAAGGGCGGTGCAAGACGTGAAGGCCTACCTTCTATCCCTCCTATGGCGGACTTGGAGCCTCAGCGACAAAATCCCAGGAGGGATGCAAGGGAGAGGAGACGGACTAACAGCCCCCGTCACTCTCGTTCACGAAGTCCTGACAGACAAAGGCGGAGGATTGATCCTCAAGTTCTGGAGGACCGCGTGAAGGAGCAAGACGAGTTGATACAACGGATGGCGGTGGACATGGAGATTATGAAGCGCCAGATAAAGGGAAAAGAAGTGGCGACAGGAGAGGGGCGCATAAGCAAGGTGCCCCCTCGCCACTCAAAAGACCCTGGTAGGAGTACCACACCATTACAAGCCGAAGGAAGAAGCCTCAGGACAGGCGATAGTCAATCCAGAATCGCCAAAACTCGTTGCTCCAGGTCTGAGAGAACGAGGACTGAAAGGTCGTATACTGAGGGAAGCACCTATCGACCCTCGTGCACGCACCAGACATTATCTAGACAGTCGGAGATTCCTAGATCGTCCGACTTACGAACTATGCTAGAAGAAAGGGCACGATGGAAGGAGGACACCAGGGCGCGCGACCCTCGCAGAGTTTCTGCCCTTCAACGGTTGGCTCCTCGGACGCATGGAAGCATCGAGGTCAGAATGCCATTACCACACCCTGCCTACGAACCAACGGACAAAGCATTAGCGAGGCTGCAGACCTCACCGTTCGTTCTGGCAATTAAAAACGTGCCCCTACCTTCAGGCTTCCTTCAGCCCAAATTCACCACATACGAGGGGAAGACGGACCCCTACATTCACCTGAGCCACTTCCGCCAGGTTATGGCGATATATCGGCGAAACGAGGCTCTGATGTGCATTCTCTTCCCATCAAGCCTTGGCAACCTAGGCTTGACTTGGTTTGAAAAACTTCCAGAAGACAGCATAGCCTCCTGGGCGCAGTTGGCAGAGGCATTCGTTACAAGGTTCAGAACGAACACCAAAACCCCGGTGGAGATTGACCAACTACTTTCCATCGACATGGGCGAAAAGGAGACACTAAGATCCTACAATAGTTGATACTGGGAGACATTCAACCAGATTAGGGACTGCCCCACCAATCTCGTCATTGCGCAGTACAAAAGAGGCCTTCCAGTGGGGAATAGACTAAGGGACTCGATCACTATGATGCCACCCCTTACCATGGAAGCCCTGATGGAGAGAGTGCATCAGCACATCAGGGTAGAAGAGGATGGCGCACGTGCCAAAGTAAAATCTAGCGCAACCGCGGTACCAGAAAAGAGGACCTCAGCAAAGGTCAATGCAGTAGATCGGCAGAATAAAAACGGGCGTGGCAGACGAGATAACGGAGAAGACCCAGACAAAAGATGGTTGAGAATCCGCACTGCCATAACAACGGTGTTCAAAAAACCAATATATCGGATTCTGAGCGAAATAAAAGATGAGCCTTTTGTCAAGTGGCCAGCCAAGCTAGGGGAAGCTCAGAAAGATTACGACGACAGATCACGGTGCACCTTCCACAAAGAAAAGGGGCACCGAACCGAGAATGAGTTATACCGGTCGAGAGTCGTTGGTTCGGTC
>NW_021025945.1:419056-430735 GCF_004153795.1 Camellia sinensis | reverse complement strand
AACATATTTATTAATCTGTTCAAATCTCTATTCTCCTTCTACTCCTAACCTATCATCCCTTATCGTGTTCAACACAAACAAAAAAACAAAAAAAATTTTCTGTTTCTTCATTCATCATCATCACCAACCATCAACACACAACAACAAATAACACACAACAACAAAAAAACACACATCCCATTATCTGTACCAAAAATGAAACTACTAGCGCAGATCAATCAAACAAACAAACACAAAAATAAATAAATTAACAAAGAAGAGCTTTTCAAAAGTTTGAAACATATAAGGGGAAAAAAATACATATTTCACTACCAACATTACACACAAAATTTGAACAGGATCTGAAGCGATTCTAGGAGGCTTATCAGATTGCGCATCGTGAAAACCCTCTTTCTAACAAAGATCAAGACCAAATTTGGAATTTGTACAAGTGCACGCGCGCAACACAGAGTACTAAATAAACGGAAAACCCTAACCTAAACAAGCGAAGGAAAACTTGAGAGGGGGAAAAATGAATAATAGTTTTTTCAAAATTCCAATTGCGATCACGATCAGCGAGACTGATTTCAAATAAGGATTCTTCAAATCTTTGTTTTCCCTTTCCGTTTTGCCAAGAAAGTGAAGGAAAACAGAACACAAAGAGTTGAAACTTCAGTTGCGAGGTTGAAACAGCAGGAGCACATAAAATTACAATTTTCCCCCCTTTTCACTTCAACTTTCTCAGGCAACCAAACAACAGGTTTTATCACTGCATTTGCCCAAAAAAAACATTCCATTAATTCCGGGAAAAAAACAAAATCCAGCATCTTCTCACCTGTATCATGACGTCCCCTCAGAAAATATCCACATGCGCCATAAATTAGCTGAACCATAAAGCTCCACATCGAGAGAGAGAGAGAGGAGACGAGAGTAAAGAAAACAACTTAATATTAGCTTCAGAAACCGTTGTTCACGCACTTTCAACCTACCGCCATTTATCATCATTCATCATCATCACATCATCTCTCGGCCGTTTATCTAAAAAATACAACATTATACAGATCTCAGATTTGAGGCCGTGTGGGCAGGGGGAGAACACAGAGATGAGGGGAGGGTTGATTACATATATACATACACACAGATCTTGTGTGTATAGTCGGAGCCCGTGCACCATCGTGTCAGAGTGACAACGGCGGAGGAGGGAGATCGAAGACGACATCGCGGACGATGGAAGACTGCGACATCGGCGACGACAGAGAGCACAAGAGAGAGAGAGACGATGGAGAGTAGATCGCGCGACGCCGTTGAGACGACTGGTGAGATGCGACGTGAGAATGCCTGCGGGTGAGATTGGCGGGCCATTCCCTAAATAAGCCAATTTATTCAAATTCAATTCCCAACCTAAGTCTAAGTTTGAAGGATCTCCAAAAATAGGTAAAACATGGTTTACAACCACGTTCAACATCTCTGTATTGTAACAACCCTCACTCTACCCTAGTTTCATGCTTTGCATTATATTACATGACTTGTCTTGATATTATTGCATACCTTTGCAAACCTTGGACTTTGTCCTTGCTTAAGTGTTTCTCGCGATGTTTTGCACCTTGCTTTTTGGTGTGAGTTTAGCCGGGGTCATTCTCAGTCTAGAATTATCCTTGGAACACTTTGTTTGACCTCCACCTTCCGCCCTGACATATTGGCCGAGAATGTCATTATCTAGGCCGAGGAAGTTCATCACCAAGGCCGAGATGTGTATTTTCTAGGCCGAGATGTTACCTTTGCACCTAAGTGATCTTGTCCTGGAGTGGTTAAGACCTAGACCAAGGTGGCCACATCTAGGCCAAGGTGTGGCACACCTTAGTCCAAGTGTTTGTCCCTTCCTATCGAGATCATTGTTCCTCCTACTTGCCGATGTCTTGTTCCTTAGCCTGAGATCAATTACTCGTCGGAGGCTATACCATCTTGCTTGTGAACACACTTTCCAAGTTCTTGTCTTTTCACTCAGCCACATTTTGAGGAGGACAACCGGTAATGCCACGCTGTCCCAGCTGAGTGTTAAGTCAGCCAGCTAGACCCTAGAAATGTATCATTTGCTATTGTCTCTTGTTGTGAGGAGAGAGAAGCTCTAAAAAGGAGAAGGAGAGTTTTAGAGTGAGAAGTGGGGCTTCGAGGTTTGATTCCTTAGAGAGTAAATCCGTTGGATTGTGTAAATGAGGTTTAGATCTTAATCTATTTCTTGTTGTTCTTATTGATCATCTTTAGCTGCATCTGATGATCGAACCTGATCTGCAAGCCATGTATCGTATTTAAAAGTTTGGTTTTAGAAAGAGAAAATAAGGTGTTTCCATGTGTTCTTGAAGAAAAAGCCTTGGTTGATCCAAAAATTGCCATCGAGATTCATGTTTTGTGTTGTTTTCATGAAATCTTCGAATTATGGGTACCCAGGTCCATGTTTTTTTGAATTCAATATCATGAAATCTCAGATTTTTGTAATGATAAGTATGACGCTTTGCATCCATGTTCTTCATGTTCTTTAGAAAAGGGAACCCAGTTTTTCCCTCGACTTCGATTTCCTTGGATGTGGCCATCGGGACCACACTCGGGGCAAGGAGGTGTGGGACCTCGGCCAGATCTCTGGTTGGCCCATTTGTTTTCCCGAGGATGAGGACAGTGTTTTTTTTTTGATTCGCTCCTTAGTTTGAAAAGAATGCCGAGGTCACCTGCATTTATGTAAAGCTTGTTTGTTAGTGCATTCAATGGACTTGTTATGTGCTATGTAGGATCGAATCCTTGCCTATAGCCCCGACTCTGAAAGAACTAGCTGTAGTGGTATTTTTAAAAAGTTATGTTATTAAGTTTTGATAAAGTTTTGCCTTGCTTGTTTTGGAAAAAAGTAATTTTGTGAAGCATGAATGATGATTCCCTATTTTGTTAATATCAGTATTAGTCTTGTTTTTGGAAATACAATCTGAAGTCCGTACGTTGCTAGGGACTATAAGCAGATTGATAACACAATCTTGAAAAGTCCGTACGTGCAGGGGACTATAACATATGTAGCACGGATCTTGAAAAGTCCGTACGTGCTAATGGGACTAATAAGCATTTTGTAGCCACCAATCTTGAAAAGTCCATACGTGCTTAGGGGATTATAAGCATTTGTAGAAACAACCTTTGTAATGTCAATCCCTTCGAGAACTTGGAAGCCTTGATAGACTTGATTGTGAGACTTTGAAAGATTTTTTAGATAAACTTTGATTTGGCCCTTGGATTTTGTACAAAATATGATTGTGCCTTGATTTGACTAAAGATTTCGAATTCATTCATTGCAAAACCCTTATTATTTATACCAGTTCACTGCGTATCCAAGCTCACCCCTCTCTATATATATGTAGGTGACTGAGCAGTGCGGCGGTGATGCCTAGATGACTTTGCCATTGTTTTGGATATGCACTTTTGACGCATCTTGAAGATTATGCTTCTAGTGTAATTGTATTGATATTTTGATTTGATGGCTGAAGAAGCCTTTTGGTCAGATGTATTTTTTGTACTTCATTTGGTTGTATTAAAGCTATAAAGAATGTATGCCATTCCATATTAACTATGCACAGCCTCATGGACTAATTAACTTTGTATTTATTGCTCCGCACTTGTTGCCCCATATGTAAATCTGATTGTGTGTGAAATTATTTGAAAGTTGGCCGTTCGGTATCTCGGAATTACTGGGCGCTCATGGCACCATTCTACTAGGGCAGAATGGGGTCGTGATCAAGTACTTTCCGCGTGAAAAATTGGGAAGGTCTTAAAAAGCGTGGTTACAAAACGGCGCTTTTAATTATATAAAGCGCGGTTATAAAAAGGCGCTTTTAATTAAAAAAAATTTCCTTGAAATTGCTGTTCTGAACACATACTTTTTAAACTTAAATTTTTTTCTTTCTGAAAGCGGCGTGTGAACCACGCTTTTAAACCAAAAAAAAAAATTCTCTGAAATCGTTGTTATGAACACGCCTTTTTTGAAGAAAAAAAAAAATTTCTTGTGAAGCGTGTTTATTGACACGCTCTTAACATAAATATACTATATTTAGTTCAGTTAACTAAATCTGAAGATGAAATTTTTTTTTTTTTGTTTTTTTTTTGTCTGTTGTCATTGGTTTTGGTGATAATGTATTTCAGAATAATTTTTTTGGGTTAAAATTGTTTACTAAAATGTTCTCATATTATTTTTTTTTCTTTTCTTTTTGTCTTTATTTTGGGTTAAGAATGTGTAATTCAGAATTTTTTTTTGACTTTAAAAGTAAAATTATTTGTTTTTCTTGTTGTTTGTTTTGGGTTAATAAGTGATTAATGTAATTCAAAATTTTTTGAGCTTTAGTAAAGCCGTTTTAAATGTAAATTTTTTTTTATTTTATTTCTCTTTGTTTTGGGTTAGAAAGTGTTATTCAGTAATTTGTTTTGAAAGCTTAAATAAAACCGTTTCATTTAAAATATATATATTTTTTCTTTTGTCATTGTTTTGGGATTAGGAAAGGTGATAATTGTAATTTAGAAATTTCTTTTCGGCTTTACTAAAACGTTTTCATGTAAAGAAATTTTTTATTTTTTTATTTTTTTCTCTTGTCTTTGTTTTGGGTTTAGAAGGTTTATTTCAGAAATTTGTTTTGGGCTTTATAAAGCCGTTTTCATTTAAATATAATTTTTTTTCCTGTTTGTTTTGTTTTGAGTTAGAAGGGATAATGTAATCTAGAAAAACCTTCCAAGGAAAAACACATAAGTCTCCACAAAAATACATAAAGGTATACAAGCATTAAAGTCTCCGACAAGCAATACATTCCTGGAACTCTAATGAAGCTGAACACACACATACATACATAAATGAGAGAGGTAATTTATCATGTAATTAGGCCTGAGCTGGGCAATGGGCTGTTCTTTGGCCGTAATGAAAAGGCCTTGGATAGATGGGCCGTGGTTAACTGTTAGCGTCGGTGCAAAGTAAGGCTCTTGCTGCCAGACTAAGTAAAAAGGCTTGTAAAGTCTGGTCCTAAACAGGGCAACGGTTAGTTTCGATCACCGGATTAGAAGAATTATTTCGGGTTCAGCCATCGGAAGCTGAGGCAGGCGCTTCACACGATAAGCCTAGCTTTTGTTAGCCCGGTCCAAGCTTGCTACGGGTTAGCTCGGTCTCAATAGGGTTGAAACGGGGTACAACTGTGAAGCAAGAGAAACCGGGCCTAACTAGAGTTCGGTCATTAGGCCCGTTTAGCATTGGCTATGTTATCCCGTCGTTTTTCCATACTACCGTTTGTTTGTCAAACCATCTCACTTGGTTTAAGCAGTAGGGGGAGTGTTGAAGGATAAGCATTATCTTCAGGAGTATGAATCCTAAGAGGACTCTACATGGAAGAGTAAAAAGTCCTACTGGGATTATGCCAACACGGAACCTACAAAAGCTCACAAGCATGACCTATGGAGAGGTAACACACAACTTGATTCTCAAATACACCAGGCTTTTTGTTTATTTGTCTATCTTATTGCTGACTTTAGCACTCGAAGAGGTATCCGGCACCACACCCGCCGGCTAGCTCACATTTGTGTTTCGGGAGTTAAACGACGACGTACGGAGGAGCCGCAGACTTGATCAACAGAATTATACGGGAAGAATTTCGTGCCCGTTACAATTGGCGCCGTCTGTTGGGAAAGAAAAGCCTAGGACAAAACCTTCTTGATCAAGCTTTTCCTCATTTAAAAAGCACATTGGCGCACAAACGAAAATTTGCCGCAGCCGCCATCGACGGACAAACACCAAAGGGCGGTGCAAGACGTGAAGGCCTACTCATCTATCCCTTCCTATGGCGGACTTGGAGCCTCAGCGACCAAAAATCCCAGGAGGGAATGCAAGGGAGGAGGAGACGGACTAACAGCCCCCGTCACTCTCGTTCACCTCGAAGTCCTGACAGAAAAGGCGGAGGATTTGATCCTCAAGTTCTGGAGACCGCGTGAAGGAGCAAGATGAATTAATAAAGGAAATGGCACGGCACATGGAGGCCATGAAACGCACCAGATCAAGGGAAAAGGGGTGGGGCAAGGAGAGGGGCGCAAGGCAATCGCTCTTCGCCACTCAGAAGATCGTAGTAGGCATACCACGACATCACAAGCAGAAAGTAGATAGCCCAGGACGAGCGACACTCCAATTCAAGTGATCTTCCAGAACTCGTTACTCTAGGTCCTGAGGAAGAATGAGATCATTAATGCTTACACAGAGGGAAGATACCATCGGCCCTACATTTCACGCACCAACATTATCCAGGCAAACGGAGTTGCCTAATTCGTCCGATTTACGGACTTTGCTTGAAGAAAGGGCGCGACAGAAGGAGGATGCTTACGGGACGCGACCCGCATATGATTTTCAGCCATTCGGCGGTTGCTCCTCGGACCAATGAAAGCGTCGAGGATTGGAATGCCAGTACACACCTTTGCTACGAACCAACAAGGATAAAGCGTTTGGCAAGACTACATGAGCTCGCCGTTCGTCGGCGATTGAGAACCCATCATTACCTCAGGTTTCATCCAGCCTAAATTTACCACGTACGAAAGGGAAGACAGACCCTTACTGCACCTAAGCCACTTCGGCTAGGTATGGCGTAATATATTCGACGAAACGAGGCATTTGATATGCATCCTCTTCCCATCAAGCCTTGTGACCCTAGGCTTGACTTGGTTCGAAAAATTCTCCAGAAGGCCAGCATAGCCTCCTGGGCCGCAATTGGCGAGGCATTCGTAACAGGTTCAGAACAAACACCAAAACCCGGTGGAAATTGATCAACTGCTCTTCCATCGACATGGGGTGAAAGAGTCCAATTTAAATCTACAAAGACCGCTACTGAAGACCTTCAACCAGAATTGGGGACTGCCCTACCAATCTGCTATCGCACAATACAAAAAAGGCCTTCCAGTCCGGGAACAGACTAAGGGACTCAATCATAGACACCGCCCTCACGATGGAGGCTAAATGGAGAGAGTGCACCTACACATCGCGGAGGTAGAAGAAATGGCGCCCCGTGCTAAGGCAAAGTCTAGCACGATCGCAGTACAGATAAAAAAGACGCGAACCAAGAGTCAACGCGGTGTTATGAACGTCCGAACAAAAACGGACCGACAGGCGAGACAACGGAGAGGACGGGATAAAAGATGGTTGAGAGTCCGCCCTGGCCATAACACGGATTATTACAAGAAACGATCTAATCGGATTCTGAGCGAAAACGGATGAGGCCTTTTCGTCAGATGGCCAACTAACTAGAGAAGCACAGAAAGACTACGCACGAAAGATGCACGATGCACCTTCCACAAAGAAAGGGACGCACTGAAAATTGTATGCCATTGAGACTAGCAATCTGGAGAGTTTGGTGGCCAGCCGGTCACCTGGATAAATACATTGAAGGAGGGACGCAAACCAGTACCCCCCCAGGACCACAATACCCCAATGGAATACCAATTGACGCCACCACCTCAAGGTGTGATCATGTGATACATGGAAAGTATTCGGAACCTAAGCAGATAATGCGAGCTTAAGAGGATGGGATCAAGAAGGCTAAGCACTTAAGAGAAGTACTAAGCGCTCAACCTACCATCAAAAAGAGGGGAAACAGACCCTACAAATGTTCATCTCCTTTTCAGACAGAGACTTTGGAAAGGAATAATATGCCCTCACAACGATGCAACTGGTCCGTCACCCTCAGCTAAACCCCAAAGGATTACGATGTCAAGCGAATTTTGATAGACCAAGGCAGCTCGTGTGAGAATAATTACTACGACACCTTCAAACAAATTGAAAATTAGAGGACAAGACTTGGCACCGCTGTGTCCCCCCTGACAGATTCAACTCAATGCCCAGAGTGGGCCAGTCGGCAAGATTATCTTCAGCAGGGCAGGAAGCGTGACAAAACAAGTGGAGTTTTGGGTATTGAGGTCCCGTTCCACTACAACAATAATCTTTAGGAAAGAAACATGGCTGCATGCCATGTTGATCGGTATACGCTTCATCCTACCATCAAGTAAATGCTGATTCCCAACAAAGCGGGATAATTAAAGAGGTCTTTGGAGACCAAAATTATGTCCAAGGCAGATGCTTACGTCAGCGGTTAACGCAGCCCGCTGCCAAGGGATATATTCATTGTGGTGAAGGAACCTGAGAGCAAATGAACTGATTCGCAGGTGTTGTGCAAACAGTTGATCAAAAAGCGGTGGAAGACTTGGTAGAAAGGTTAACGAATTAGATTGAAAAAACCCGGAAATAAAGTTTTTTGCTCCGGCTTTCGCTCTGTTGTCCAGACATTGAGCCTGAGAGATTAGAGGTCCTGGAATTCTTGACCTCTAACATCAAAGTGTTCGCCTGGACACCCTACGACATGCCAGGCATTGATCCAAACTTCATCTGTGACCAACTCAATGTCTACCCATCCGCCAGACCAATCATTCAGCGCACTCGCAGATCGGCACTCCACCATGCCGAGATAGTAGCGGAAGAAGTGGGAAATCTGCTAGAGGCAGGAGCTATCAGAGAGGTGCACTACCCCAGATGGATTTCCAACATAGTCGTGGTACCAAAGAAGAATGAAAAATGGCGTGTTTGCGTCGACTATAAGATAGTCAACAAAGCATGCCCAAAGGACAGCTTCCCCCTACCACGGATAGATCAATTGGTAGACCTAACGACAGGGCACAACCAGCTTAGCTTTCTGGATGCGTACAGAGGCTACCATCAGATCGCCATGTACGAACCAGACCAGGAGGTCACGTCCTTTACAACTCTAAGAGGATTGTATTGCTATAAGGTCATGCCATTTGGCCTAAAGAATGCAGGGGCAACATTCCAACGGATGGTCACCACGATGTTTGAACCATTGTTAGGCAAAACAATGGAAGCTTACATCGACGACATGGTGGTCAAGAGCAAGGATAAGAATGACCATCTAAGGGACCTAGGTGAGATGCTCCAGATTCTGAAGAAACACAGGTTGCGTCTTAATGCATCTAAGTGCGCGTTCGGTGCAGGATCTGGCAAATTCCTGGTGACCAACCGGGGCATAGAGGCAGACCCCTCCCAGATCAAAACTATTCAGGATTTGGAGAGGCCTAATTCAGTAAAAGAAGTACAGCATCTCACCGGCATGGCTGCTGCACTCAACCGATTCATTAGCCGGTCGTCAGACAGACTACGACCATTTTTTCAAGCGTTAAAAGCCAAGTTCGAGTGGGATGAAGAATGCGATCGCGCTCTGGAAAGCTTGAAAGAATACATGTCTTCTCCACCACTACTGGTGACCCCAATACCTGGAGAAGAACTCTTCCTGTACCTGGCAGTCTCTCAGCACGCAATTAGCGCAATGTTGGTCCGTGCGGAAGGAATCCAGCATCTGCCCATCTATTACGTCAACAAGACATTGCTAGGTGCCGAAACAAGGTACTTGCCACTGGAAAAACTGGCCTTGGCCTTGATGATGGCCTCAAGAAAGTTATCACACTACTTTCACGCCCACACCATAGTCGTCCTCATAGCTTTCTCATTAAAAGCTTTGTTTGAGAGAGCGAACTTTTCTGGGCGAATCTTGAAGTAGGCAGTGGAGTTGGGACAATTCGACATCAAGTTCCAACCTAGAACCGCGATAAAGGCCCAAGCTTTGGCAGACTTTATCGCAGAATTTACCCTGGAAAGTCATCATATCTGCCCAGTCGACCTAACTAACACAACCGAACTAGGGGTGGAAGTTGATGCCGGAATAGCGCAACCCCTGGTGCAGAATACTCAGTCGGACCCCAAAGCAAACCAGAATAAAGAAAGCAAGGCAGAAGCGAACCATGCTACACCAAGCCAAAACTCACCAACAAATAAAGACTTGGTTCAATCAGATAGCGAGCGGCAGACAGCCAATTTGGACCTTGAAGAAAACACCAGCAACATCCCTGACCCCACGACATCATCTGATCCCTCCACTTGCTGGAAATTGTTCGTTGGAGAGATGTGGAAGCTCTTTGTGGACGGAGCATCCAACCGGCATGGTGCAGGACTTGGCATAGTCCTCATTTCACCAGACGGCCTGGTTGTGGAGCAAGCAATCAACCTTGGCTTCCCAGCATCAAACAACGAAGCGAAGTATGAAGCACTTCTTGTAGGACTCAAATCAGCATTCTACATGAAGGCCACCGAACTAATGGTCTATAGCGACTCACAGCTAGTGGTAAATCAAATTTCTGGCGACTATGAAGCAAAGGATGACAGGATGGCCAAGTACCAAGAATTGGTCAGAACAGACATCAAGAAATTTGAAGTAGTAAGGATAGAACAGATTGGCAGGGAGGAAAACAGCAGAGCAGACGAACTAGCTGGCTTTGCGTCAATGGCAGATGCATCCATCCCTCATCCACTACTAATTGACTACCTACCAAGATCAAGCATTGAGGACCCCGAAAAAGAAGGGGTGTGTTGCGCCGAATTAGGCCCCTCATGGATGGATCCCATCATACTGTTCTTAAAAGACGGCGTCTTACCGAAAGAAAAGAAAGAAGCTAACAAAATTAGAGCAAAGTCGCAGCGATTTTGGCTCTCCCTATCTATGACATTGTACAAAAAGTCATTCTCAGGACCTCATCTAAAGTGTGTCCACCTCAGCAAAGTAGAAGCATTCTTGTTCGAAATACACGAAGGGGTGTGCGGAAGCCACCAAGGAGGAAGATCATTAGCCTACAGAGCCATTTCACAAGGATACTGGTGGCCATACATGCAGATAGACTCGGAGAAGTATGTGAAGAAGTGCGAGAAATGTCAGAAGTTCGCACACCAAATACATCAGCCGGCCAGAGAACTCCTACCATTGACCAGCCCATGGCCCTTTGCAATGTGGGGCTTAGACTTAGTAGGACCACTTCCAACAGCACCCGAAAACAGGAAGTTCTTTCTCGAAGCAACAAACTACTTCACAAAGTGGGTAGAAGCAGAAGCATTGGCATCAATCAAGGAAAAAGATGTGAAGAAGTTTGTCTGGCAGAATATCATTACTCGATTCGGCATACCTAAAGCCCTAATACCAAACAACGGCACCCAGTTTGATGGCAGAATCTTTAGAGGCTTTTGTGAAGAATACAAGATAGAGTTCTACAATTCTACACCGGCATATCTTCAAGCCAACGGCCAGGCGCAAGCGTCAAACAAGGTCATCTTGGATGGACTGAAGAAAAGGTTAGAAAGAGCAAAAGGCAAATGGGCTGAAGAGCTTCCTCATGTTTTATGGGCTTACCGCACCACACCTCGACGATCAACAGGAGAAACACCATTCTCCTTAGCCTATGGCATGGAAGCAGTAATCCCACTGGAAGTTGGCCTCCCCACAATTAGAAGCGAAAATTTTGATCCAGACTTGAATGGAGAAGCCATAGCATTGGAGCTCGACCTCGTCGAAGAAAAAAGAGAAAAAGCACTAGTTCACATCGCCTCATACCAACAAGAGTTATCTAGGAAATACAACAAGACAGTGCATCCAAGACAATTCAAAATCGGAGATTGGGTACTGCGCAAAGTAATGGGAAACACCTTGGTCCCAGGAGATGGCAAATTGGGGCCTAATTGGGAAGGACCTTACAAAGTGGTCGGATTAGCAGGAAAAGGTGCTTACCACTTGGATCAGCAAGACATTGCTGGGCGCCGAAACGAGG